>VZTA01010775.1:5401-31409 GCA_013398855.1 Mohoua ochrocephala | reverse complement strand
AAAAAAAAAAAAAGAAAGTAGCAAGAATTCTCATTGAGACTTTCAGAACTAGCCTGGAAAATGGCTAAAATCTAGTCAGAGCAGGCTGGATAGCGAGTGGGTCACCCTGCCTGGGCGAGGTGAGTGCACCTGAAGCAGCCCTGTGCAGCCTCTTGCAGCAGCTCTACCTCCTTCAGGTGCACCACAGCACACTCGTATTTGTACATTCTACTGACCCTCAACCAAAAGCACCAGCACACCTGCACCGCTCTGTGCCACTACTTCCCCTCACCAGCCAGAAGTTTCCTCTTGCAATCCTGAATCTTTGCAGGTATTTCTGATCATTTCTTTCAGCTTCACACTATTCGGGGGGGGCCCAGGGGGGAGGAGATGAGGGAATAAATCTGCAACCTAAATTGTGACTGAGTGAAGAGGACACTCCAGTTTGGATTGCTTTTACCACTTAGGAAGCTCCATGGCAGGTGGAGCTGTCATTAATCACACACAGTGACAAGCTGCTACTCTCAATCATGCTTTGTGATCAAATTCTGCACTAATCAGGAGCTTCAGAGCAGGCTGGCTGTTCAGCAAGGTTAAAAATTCAGATGATATTTTCCTTAAGCTTCCTCCAACATTTAGTAACAGAATCACAGAGACAAGAAAAAAAATGCCCAAACAATCCCCTGCTGACAAACATCCTACATGTGAAAAGGAGCAGCTACACCACATGCTTTCAGCTGTACTGTTTTCTATCATGCACACAAAGTTCTTAAATGGACCAAAATTTGTCTTGTAATTTTAAGGGTAATCAACAATCCTCTTTCAAACCAGTTTTACAGCTCCACTTAAAGAATAAACAGGTTTACTTAAAACTGTCTTGTAAAAAATGCCATGTTCTTACAAACAGAAGTTACAACAAAAATATTTTTTGTCAAGTCAGTATAAAGGGACCTTTATCTGTAATTTCAAGGTAATTAGGTATGTCAGGAATCATGTGTAACACAAAGCACAAATACACAGTTAGCAAGTTACCTGTCAAAAGGCATTTATTTGTCTCAAGAGGGAGAACATGCTGTTCTCAATGGAGGGCCACATTTCAGTGGATGAGCTGCCGGCAGGAGCAGCCCTGTTCAGCTTTCTCATCACAGGTGGTTTACAGAAATTCAGAGTATACAGCTTTTGATAGATCAATAGCTAAGTTTCAGAAATAGCTAAAGTAGAAAGAAAAAAATATCTAGATATCTTAGCTTGGGGGAAGCAGCATTCTCTGACAAAGCCCCTCTGAAGGTGCCTGCTTTGTTGGTTGTGCCAACCACCAGCCTGCACGTGCCAAAAGGCTGTGGTAAGCTGAGCCTTCAGAGAGAAAACAAAACTTTACCAAATGAACACAGAGAACAAGGGCTCAGAATGGCAACACGGACATGAATGCCACGACACCACTGCTGCCAAAGTCATCTTGCAGGTAGGGACAACACTTAACTCTTCCTTTTTCAATTCTTCTGTCACTGAAATTCATTTGGGTCCATCACTGATGCAAAACAGGAGGAGACCAGGGTCTCAAGTGCTGTTTTCTCTACCGATCCATGCCAAAGGCATCCTGCCTCTGTTGAGCCTCTGTTACTCACACAACTCAAACACGAAGGACAGAAAACTTGCAGCTTAAAGAACTTTTCTTCTAATTCTCTAAGAAAGCTCAGGTGAGCCAGAGACAAGTTTCAGAACAAACACTGCCAAGGTTTCAACTATTTATTATGTCAAATTTACCCGAAAAGTCAGAAATTGAGTGAATTAAGATTCATTAACGGCTTACTTATAAAATTTTATTTTGGCTTCTTTCTCCTATGTAGGGAACATGGTAACATAATTAAAGCAGATGATCACAATGATTGCAAAAGGCTGCCTGCCCAGTTGGGGTTTTTACCAAGCCACACTAACGAGTTGTAGGTTAAAACCCTCTGCAAGATCTTGAGTGACCACTCACCGACTCTTCTTTCCAAGTAATTAAATTAAAGCCCTCCTCCCACATATCATGTCTCGAGGGGGGAAAAGCAAAACAAAAACATCACAGACAGTAATGTCATGAGATCATTTACCTCATCAGCCAGTTACTGTCAGCTAACACAGCATACAGAGGACTAAAGGGGAAATAAAACCCTCCAGCAACGAAACTGCCAGCACTTCAAAACAACAAAAAATAATAGAGAAAGGACTGTGACTTCATTTAACACAACACTCACCCCTTTGGTTTGCAAAGCCATTGCTGGTCACTTCCTGCTGGTTTTGCTCTTTATTTCCAGCTACCAAATTGCATTTAGAGACTTACTTAGCATGCTTTCTGTTTGTGCATCCTCAGGAATTACTGACACACATTCACAGATGGAAAGGGAACAGAACAGGACTGCAAAGATAAAGACCTTACACTACAAGCATGGAGAGAAAAAAAATCACAGAAACACAGGGTAGGAAGGAAGACACCAAAGACAAGGCCAGGCTGGATGAAGCTCTGATTTTGAAGCATTTCTTCCAACCCAAATCATTCTATGACACTGCGAAAGGAGCAAGCACACAGCAACACAGAAAATCAGACAGAGATGTGAAGTAACAAACACTTTCAGAAATTCAAGCCCGCTGCAGTGAGTTGATTTTATTTAATCATATTATATTCTTTTTGCCCCATGAAAAGTGACCACTGAATTCCTAAGACCCAGACAGCTTTTTATTCACGCAGGTCTTACTGGTCAAAGACTTGGTAAGCCTGTCTTTCCCAAACTGGAGTAGCTTCAGAGTCTTGCTGTGGGAGAGAATTCCAGGGAAACAGGGCAGAAGGCAGGAGCCAGCCTGGATGTGTCCTCTTGGAGAGATAAACAGACTCATTTGCACATGCTGCGTACACAGCTCTTCCATGAGGGATTTACATCTTACAGGTAGGTACTGCTAACTTGCATTTCCAAAATACCTATTCTACTTAAGACATTAATTTTCCTTCTATTTTGGGGTAAGTTTGCTACAGATTGTTTTTTTAAGACATGGAAAAGGGATGAACAATGACAAAATCTATGGTACTACACACAGCAAGGACAGTAACAATGTCATTGCTGAAATGCCCAAAGGAATTCTAATCCAACCAATACCAAGAGATGCCGTAAAAGACAGAGGAGCAAAATGTCCTAAAACTCATCTCTAGAACAGTTTCCTTAGGCCTCCTGTAAACTGTTCTTGGGATCATCAACAATGCACCACCAATGCAAGTTTCTACGTGAAGTCTCTGAAATATATGCAGGCTCCCTTCCGCTCTGCAGAACTCCAATTAGTGTCTAATCAATAAGTTTATTTGCCTGCCTAAAAGTATGATCCAACTTCTGGTTTACGCGGGAAGCATTTTTAATGAGGCAGGCTGATGCAGGTACTCTTTCTGGAAGGTAAATTGTTCTTGGAAGCTTTCCATTAAGAGACAGCAGAAACTCCACCACTAACTCTTAATTAAGTGCTCTATTGCTTTGGGTTTGTTTTTAATTATTTTTCTTTGTAGATAAGTCATTAATAATTGAGTATCTGCTTGCCTGAGTCACGACACTGCGAATGTACTGAGAAGAAAACCAGTGGCAGTTGTCCATCCGAGCAGCAGTCAGTAGAGCTTTAAAGTGGTCTGGAAGGCTTCTGTTCGTCCAAACTCATTTTAATCAGTTTTCCCCCACCCGCTAAAAGTAAGCGGAATGGAGAGGCTTGTGCTTTGGAAACAAACTCACCTTGTCAAGCAATGCACACTGCCACAGCTGTGTATTTATTTTTGCCTCTGTACAGCAACAGGCATCCACAAACTGCCGAGATGCTTTGAAGATAGATGTGCACACAGAGACATCCCCACGTCAGCCACCTGAGAGAGTCGTGCCCACAGGAGCATGTGCTACTGCTGTATGAACAAAAGTGCACCTTGCTCATACTGCACCACCTCCCTTGCTATCTAGACTAAAAAAAAAAAAATAAAAATCTCTACTTAGGACCTAAGGATCTAAGCAAGAAAAACATTTCTTCTCTTTAATAACCTACTTCCAGATATTAGTCTATGCAGGATTGTACATCCAGGACTTGATCGCAAAATTGCTGTGCAATAGAAATGGTGATGCCCTCCCTTTGTAAGGGATTTTGGAACCATTGCTTTTCAAAATTAATATTCTTCTACAAGTAAAACAGCCTCCCTCTCCAATAGACAGAAAAAAAAAAATCTTTTCAGATCCCATCTTCTGGTCAGCCCTACTAAGCTGTTGATGCTAATGATTTTAAATGGCCTCATGGAGACAAGCCTGCAGGTCTGGGTAGGGCAGGAGGAAGATGCTGCTTCAGTCACTTCATAGTGGCTGTATCATTTGACACACAGTTAGTCAAAATGCTATCTATTCAACACAGTGTGCAGCTAATCTAATCTAAAGCAGCACGCAGGCACTGCTGAGCTATGGAAACATTCAACAATGCAAACATGATTAGCCACATAGGTGGAGCTTTACATGCAATTGTTTTGGGAGAGAGATTTAACACTGCCACAGCGACAACATGGCCTCCCTCTTCACATCTGTCTTATCAACACTCACTTCAGACTAGGCTTTAACCTTGCCAGCTGCAATCTTCTTCTACTTCTTCCTAAGCTGTGTAGGCTCATCTCGCATCAACTATAGCATCAATTTAATAAAGAGAAAAAAATATTAATAAAAGCATTTGCTGTTTGTTATGTTTTTCGCCAGTCAAGTTGCACTAAAGAGTGCTTAGATTGTATTAGGAAGCTATAAAGTACACACATACGAAGAACAAAAAATACTTTTGTCACGTAACAACAGACACAAATCGTAATCCACAACTCAAAAACCTCAATCAGACCTAGAAATTGAACAAGTATGTTAAATAAAACACTCAAGGCTCTGATTCAGAAATGCCCCAGAGGTATGGGAGAAGTGAAAGATTTCCTTGCAAAAAGTTTGACTGTGGTAGGGCAAAACCCAAGGATTTCCAAACTCAGAAGTGGAAAGAACGAGTGTTCCTTCTGTAACAGCGGTCACCTGCCACTATTCTCAGATGTGCCCATCTCTGTCAGCTCTCAGGTTTTCTCAAATTACTTTTGTAAGCAGCATCCAAAGGGTTGGGTGGCCTTTAGCTCAGTCCACTTCAGCCCAGCTAAGGCAATGATGTTAGTCAACCCCAAAGTGCCAGCAATAAGCCTTTTGGCACACCCTCTGGGTATTTCCAGAAGTATGAGCAGCTCTATACAAGGTGCATGTGTGCCTATTTAAGAGCTGTTCCTAAGGTCCAGCCAACCTCTACCCCGAGGGCTGGCTAAACATGCCCCAGTCCAGATCTCAGTCATCACAAAACAGGTTGTACTCGCCTTCCCAAAAGGCAAGTCTCCCTGCAGCTGGGAGCACTCTTGTGCTGCAAACTGACTTGAAAATATTAAATAAAAAAGATTAAAAGTTCTCAAAGAGGATTTAAATACAGGCAGCAAGTCAGCACTTCACTTCCTACAATCCCTTCCGAGAGAGATTAGGGCACAAGGGCTCAATACCTTGAAAGTAAAATAGCTACAAAGAATGTTGATTTTCTTTCCTAGAACAGTGGCCGCAGAAGATAAGAGGCACAAGTACTTATGTTTTAAAACTGAATATGGAAGTATTTAAGAGATACTGCCAGTGAAAGTATTAAAGCGACACCATCAACTTCACACCTAGATTCTTAAAAAAATATCAAAACTTCAAACTAGAATGTGGGCCTCTTTTAATTTATCATTAATTTTCTGGGCCTTCAGTGTATCTATATAGACCCATAAATACATGTATGTGTATATACAAGCATGCAAATAGGTGCACACAGAAAAATTGGTATCAATGACATCCCTGGAATGTAAAATGAAGTCCTTGAATTTTCACTAAAACAAATTTCAAATATATCAGTATCTACTACTTTATTGTTGTTGCTTATTAAAAAAAAAAAGGGCAGAAATAAAAGGCAGCCTATCCTTTTACAGGTTAAATTTGTCTAATATAGGAGGCAACCGTAGTCCCTGAATGTCCAGTGAAAATAGTTGAAAATATTCGCAGAGTTCTGCCAACCCAGCATTAATACTGAGGCAGAGCACTCTTTTATTACTCCCAATCCTCCCTTGAAACCTCTGCCATTTGGACAGCCCCGTTCACTATCCTTTTATGCCAACAGACCCACAGGAAAGCAGCTTTAGAAAAAAGGTGACCTAAAACATCTTTTCCATTTTGTCCCTCTGCACTTCCATGACGCCCCAGCAGCAGCTCCACTGGCCCCCATCCCTCAAACTGTGTCATGAGAACTCCAACCCCCTTCCTCACTTGTGCCACAAATAAAATAAAGCAGGAATTACACGTTCCCTCTGCCATCAGACTAAGCCTGCGGCAAAGAAGTTCTAAGATACCTTAATCCTTTTGGCTGCCTTCCGTCACGCTGTGCCTCCTCGATGCTCACAGCTCTCCCCTATCACTCTATAATAGTGCCAGCTGGCCTCTCTTAGCCAGCCTTTTTTTTTTTTTTTAAATTAGAAAACTCACGAATTTTTTAAAAAAAAGGCAGAAAAACAAACCCTTGAATATAATATTTCATTCATGGGTTGGTTCTTACCAAGTTGTGACTCGTATAATTAATCATAATTCACGGCAGCATAGCATAGGAACAATTATTTAAACATTTAAAAACAAAGTGGGTTGCTGGCTCTTTACAATGCTGACATATTTAACACCCAAAACAAATCCTTTTACTGCTGTCTTTAAAACAAAGGCACACATTTTTCTGCGAGTGAGATCTCATTTTGCAGCACCTTCCATCCTCCTGCAGGAAGGCAGCTATTTTCAGTATTTCACAATTATAAACGTGGTTTTACCGGGTGAAAAAAAATACTTATAGTTGCATACCCAGTTGCTGACAATCCCCTTACGCCACTGAATGAGAATTTTCAAATAAAGGGGAGAGGGGGAAGGGGAGGTGTGGAAAATTGATAAATATTTCCCTTCTACCCACCGTGCAAGATTAGGAAGGGGCAGGCTTATTTTTAGCTGATTGTCTTCTACTACCAATAGCTCTTTGAATACATTTCCTAGTGGTTAAACTACCATTGCTCCAGCTTCTATGCTCATACTGGCAACTATTTATTTAGGCATTCTGTCACCATGGGAAGAGCAGATCTCTATTCTTCCTTGCATCACAGAGCCTTCTGGAGCAAGCGTGTTTATTTTATATCCAATGGGGCACAATCATGTAGAAATAAAAAGTTGTGGGAGGGGGTAGAAGGTAAAAAGGGAAGAACACATCATGTACTCCTGCTGATAAACTCAAAGCACTCAGCAAGACTTAAATGACTGTGGAAAAGTCCCAACTTGATATTCCTGGTGGCAGAAGTTGAAAGCATAATTTTAGAAGACCAGAAGCACTATGCTCAATTCCACGGAGTCTAATAATTCCCTCAGAATCAGTTTGGTCTCAATTTTGGTTTTAATTTACAAAGAATAAAGTCAGCTTAAAAAATCCCAGGGACTAGATCAAGACATGAACTGATGTGCCCCTAGTGAATGGGTTTTAAGAATCCCACCTCCAATGGCTTTTATTAGAATAATCCTAACATAAAATTCTTGCAATTATGTCCTTCTTCAATGTTTAAGTTTTTAATGACAGGCACAAAAATCAAAGCCCAGCTGAGTCCAAGTGGTGCCAAAAGGCTGATGCTACCCTAGTGCACACCCTAGAAGAGTCTCACTTCTACTTTTCCACTTCAGTGTTTTCACAGCACAATGAGAGAACTTACTTAACTGCTCCTACGCCCAGTTTATCTCAAGGACCTGAGCTCAGAAATTCTTATGAACTGAGAGGGAGGTGATTCTGCCCCTCTACTCCACCTTCTTGAAACCACATCTGCAGTGCTGCATCCAGCTCTGGGGCTCTCAGCACACAAAGGACACTGACCTGCTAGAGCAGGTCCAGACGAGGCCACGAAAATGACTGGAGGGATGGAACAACCTTCTTCTGTTAGGAAAAGCAGAGTTGGGTTGTTTATCCTGGAGAAGACAAGGCCCCAGGGAGAACAAGGCCGTTCAGTACTTGAAGGGGGCCTATAAAAAGGATGGGGACAAACTTTTTAGCAGGGCCTGTTGCAATAGGACAAGAAGCAATCGTTTTAAACTAAGAGAGTTGATTTAGATTAGATATAAAGAAGAAGTTTTTTACAATGAGGGTGGTGAAACACTAGCACGTGTTTCCCTGAGAGGTGGCAAGTACCCCTTCCTTGGGAACATTCAAGGTCAGGTTGCATGGGACTCTGAGAAACCTGACGTAGTTGTAGACGTCTTTGCCCATGGCAGGTGGATTGGACTAGACTTCAAAGGTCCCTTCCAACCCAAACTGTTCTGCCATTCCTTGAACTGCATTCAGTATGAAGGTATCTAATTTGAATCTTTGTATTTCAACCATTGGCCATGGACCTGACAGCTCAGCATTCAAACATTCAGCTCTGGGTAACCAAAGATGCTCTGGTTAAGTGCTGGCCATCAATAAGAGTAAAATAAAAATACTCATGTGGAAATAACGCAAGAAACCTGCTCTTAGGCAGGAATATTAACCTTAACACAGCTCTTGGCTTTGTTGATAAGCCTTGCTAAATGAACCATGTTTCCAGCACGCCTGAAAAAAATCCTCAGCCAGAGACCAGAAGGTCCAAGCAAGTTGCAGCCTGGAGTTGATCCAGATGATTCCCCATGACAACAAGGGGTAAAAGCTATCTATGTAGACTTCAGTGATCCCTGAATGGCTTGAGATATGACATCATCCTGAGTTCAGTTAGACACAGATGACTCTTCCAGAGAGTTATGACATCCCATCGCTCTTCATGCTCTAGCTACCCCAAGTTACTCATCAATCTGCTTTACCACAGGTTCTGAAATTAACCTGCGCCTCTTCTAAAGTCATTGGAAGTACTTCAGCATTTTAGAGTGAGGTTGTAATACCCTGAAAATAAGAAGTTCAGCATCAAAAATAGCTATTTGTAACCTTCCAAACTTGCCAGCAGTATGCAGCTAATGGTGCACTGGAGACCAAGTATAATCAACTCCTTCAACCTGGTTTTGCTCATTGTATTTCTCTAGATAAAGAAGCTTCTTAAAAAAAAAAAAAAATCCACTAAATGTATATGCCAATCATATTTCTAACAGAAGTAAGAGTTTGGTGACAAAACTTAGACTAAGTTTATTAGAAGCACACTTCAGATGAGACTATTTAAGAGTATACAAGAAAGCACCAATTCTGTGCCAAGTTCACCAGGACAATATAAAGGAATACACTCCTGGCCACAGATGGTACAGACATCTATGCCAGGCAGGAGACTCTGATCAACAAGTGCTTCAAAGAGAGCAGAAAGCTTCTTTACCTGCTACCTAGGATGAAGAAACAACATTCAGGTATAAGTAAAAATGGCTTCTTCCTTGACATTCTGGATGTTAAAGCATTAAGGAGCTTCTGCTATGTCACCTCATCAGTGTCTTTTGCAGTCTTTTCTCTGCTAAAAACCTCTGAGGCTCTTGGCTTGGGATCGCTGTACTGATCTCCTCGTTTGAGTCCTGCTTGGCGAAGCAAGAAGAGATAGCAGTGGCATGATTCGTGTTTTACTGTTACCCAAAAAAAATTGCTGAGATACCTAGGAAGACATATGGAACTGCAAAGTGCTAACATCTGATTAAAACAGTTCAATGAATTACGCAGTTTCTTTCCTGTACCTTACTCATAAAAAATTAAAATATCAAGAAAGAAACCTCCTTGATACAGAAGGGGAAGAACTCTACCCCACCTAATCATTCTCCAAGAATTAATGCATTTGCCAAAACAGCTCCTTTGCCACCTTCAAACACATACAGAAGCCTCCCTTGTAGCAGGGATTTGGCTTGTGACTGTGACACAAACCAGTGCCTCGTTCCTCATGCTGCTAGCATGGAAACGCTTCAGACACAGCCATTACCTCTCCCAACAGCAACACGAGAATTTCTTCTACAGTCAGTTTTCACTAACGGTATTCACAGCCTCAGAGTCAGCAAAGGATTTGGCAAGACTCGCCCCAATTTCACTTTGTACCTTCTGGAAAAGCTGTGCCTAACAAGAGAGGCAGCTGCAGCTCCAAAGGGTGGAAAACGGGAGCGGCTGAGCTGCACCGCTCACCCCCAGCACAACACGGAGAGGTGAAGGCCGGACCCTGGCCCAGGCTTGGCAGCACAGGAAGGTCTGCAACGCCTCTGACATCTTCCAAAAAATCAAACCTGAATCACAGAGCAACTGGGCCGTGACAGACAACACAAGTTTGCTGCCGTCCTGGTGGGCCGCAGGTAGCTGGTTCTCCCCTGTTATGAAGGAAAGCGGAAATAATGCCTTTACACTCAGATCAAGACAAAGAGTGCTTAGCAGTTTACTGGGCCTGGTCCCAGTAACTCGTTTCCTTTTCTTTCCCTGTTCTCAAATTTGCCAATAAGTATCACAATAGAATCTAATTAACACTCACTAATGAGTGGGATACCAATTGCTAATCCAAAAGAATTTGGTTATGTGCAAGTAAGCAAACAAGTTAATGTACCATATACTGTGTTTTGTTCATTTATTTTGACAAATGTAGTTTGCTTTTAATTATGATACTTCCTAAGACTACTTTGCCTGTCTATTTTGCTGAAGTTTGCCGAACTCTCATTGCTATTATGCTTTTCCCTCAGAGCTACTATTAAAAAAAAAAAACCCAACAAACAACAAAACAAAACAAACACAATAACAAAAAAATCCCAAACAAACCTCCACCCCAACACCAACTGATACAGCAAACTGGCTGCCCTCACTCACGAGAAATGAAGTAGTAAAAGACCTCAAGAAATCTGCCTGACTGATGCTTCACATTTTGTGTTTCTGAACTTCCACTGTCGGGAAGGATCCACTACTGATATTTCATTGTGCTGGAGACGTTTTCATTTCAAGAATCTTTCCAGTGGGACTAACAAGTCTTTGCAGAGCAGATTCGGTATCTACCTGTGCAACTGATTTTCTTTTCAAGCTAAAGATGTCCAGCTGGGTTCAAAAGGAAATCCCTTTCTGTAAAAGAACACATTTCAACATTTTCCTGTGACTTAAGTAAAGATTTGACCAGTTTAAGTTTTTAAATAGTTTAAGCAAGCTCTCCATCAGTGGGAGTTTCCCTATTGCTGCCCTGCTTAGAATATTGCTAAACTACTGAATTTGCCAGAAGTGCCCTAAGCCAGTAACACACAACACTTCTGAAAACATTCAGCACTTTCTTTTATAAGTGTGTAACAGGCTTTTCTGGACTGTCCAACATGTTTTTAAGGGATACCTGCTTAGAGTGTTGAACTACTGATTTTAGTTTGTTGATTTTTTTGGGGTTTTTTTTACATCAAAACCAAGGAGTTCAATCCATAACCACAAACTTTTATAGGACAGTGTACACCCTGACCTTTCTCATGTTGAAAGCACAAACCTTTGCCTCTTAGTTAAGATGTAGGTGAAAGCTTGCATAGACAAATTATTAACATTAGAAGTTGGGTGCACTTTTTCAAGATTATAAGCCAGGCAGCTGGTAACTATAGGGGAGCAGCCCAGCTCCAGGGTTTGGCTTCTATTCCATGAAAAGATTGTGGTCTGGACTCTGGAGCTACCAAACACACACATAATTTGGCACATACAGCTTTGCCGGTTGGGCGAGGTGTCGCTGCCAGATGAAAGAAGTAGGTCACTTCGAGAAATGCTGCCCTATGACAGCCTCTCAGTCTAGTTCTCAAGTGGCAGTCAAACACAAGGAGCTGAAGAGGGAAATGGGACCCCACGACCTCTCGATCCTCAGGTCAGAGCAAGTCCTGCCAGACCACTGCAGGGCTGGCTTGGTTACAGGGAGTAAAAGAAGGTGGCCCATCCAGTCTGTTAGAAAGAGCATGTTCCCCCAAAAGGGTGAAATACTTTTAAATGCTTTCTCCCATAACCAGCATTCAAAGCTTGAAGACTTGTCATAACACCTGTATAATTATGTTCATGACTGATGGAGAGAAACCACATCAAGTCAAGAACTAGGAGAGAACTAGGAGATACGGCAGTTAAAGAAAGTAACTAAAAAAGGAAGGTAATTGGCAACATACTCTCAGGCTGGAAGCAGGGTCAACCTCTATGAAAATACAGCTGGAAGACAGCTGGACAGTAATTTCCTTCTCAGATGGTTTTAAAATATGGAAATAAAACAATTCAAGTAATGCAAAGGCTTGACAGGTCTCAGCAACAAGATTAGTTATGAACAATGACTTTGATTGCCACTTCTTCCTTTCTTGAAGCTTTTCAGAATTGCATAAGAAATACTGCAGCCTATCTTTAACTGGAAGTCACTTATTCCATGCAGAAAGGAAGCATTTTGCTCGCTGTAATTGTTCTCCTATTCTCCACAAGCCAAGTTCTTCCTTCTTCCAAAAGGAGTAATGTCTCCACTTGGGCCATCCATGCTGCATCCCTCTATGAGCAGCTGGCAGCCACAGGTGCTGGGCAAGGACTGGTGCATCACTAAGGCAGCAGTGCAGCAGGTACCTGGCAGCTGTCACGGCAGATTATCCTCTTAATTCTCCTTTAAGTGCAAACAGGAAAAGCTCTATCATCTCCTTCCTGCACATCCCACTGTCCTTTAGTGGATGTTTCCCTTCTGGACAGTGCTTCAGATTTCCAATACTCTATTTCTCTGATAGTCCTGCCTATATTCCTTATCTCTGCAGCAGTATCACCTACTGCTGCTCTGAGGTCTGAGCCCCAGCTCTGTGCTCTAAGGATACCCTCGTGCCGAAGAGTTTCAGTCCCACCCCACAGCCCTCGCTTTTCTGTGCTACTGAGAAAGAGATATCCGACAGCTGCCGCTGGTGTCTGGGCATCGGACACCCAGAATGCTGTAAAGGGCTTTTCCTACCTCATGACTCGGCTTTTACAAGCAAAAACCCCACCTATGGGCAATACAGAATAATCCCCACAGCCATCCAGCAGCAACAGGATGAGGACTACTCATCAAGACAGCTTCTGACAGACCATGGCCCTGCACACAAGTCCATCAGCTCCATTCATCGCGGTGCCAATGCACAGGGCTCCTGCACAGCGCTGGTGCCAGAGGTGTGACTTTGCACTGTACTGCAGATTAGTCACCCACATTCTTCCAGGTTACCAGAACACTGCTGACTCCTTGCAAGAGGCATCTCATTTAAGGAATCAAGCAGTTTGGAGTAGCTGCCCCAATTCGACTACTCACACTAGCAGAAATTATCTAAGACGCCCAAACCATTTAGGACCCTGTGGCTCTGATCTATGCTAACATCCTATCCCCAAGCCAAAGACCACGAGTCCCCTTTCAGCATGATGACAGTTCCAAGGCAACCTTCATTGCAGCCTCCTTTGCCAAGCTCAGAAAAACCTGCCTCGGTCACAGCTTTGAAATAATTTTTGTGCCTGCTAGGGCTCAATTCCATAGTTTTTTTGCTACTTCTTTGCATACTGTGTTCAGCAGCTCCCTGGCAAGGTCTCTGGGACTGCCAGCCATCACAGAGGCACACTGGGGCAGACTGAGGGCATTGCTACAGGAGCCTAGCACATCCTACAACTGAAATAAAGAACAAGTATTTCACAAAATAAAGTGGCAAAATTCAAGTGCTGAAAGCCACAGGCATTAATGTGGCAGCAAATGACAAAGAAGATTTCTCAGTCCTTTTGAGGTGAAGGACCACTTTGCTTTTGGAGAGTAAAAAAAAATTATAAAACCTTGTCTTGTCTCTGTCTATTCTATGATGACTAGGATGGACAGGCATGCTAGAAGTAAATTTCATCTTTTCGAGGCCAACCAAGTCCTTGGCAGTGGGGTAGGTGTGGTTTTATTATCACCACTACAACCTGCTCAAAGCACGGGCAGAGTTTTACCTCCCCACGGCAGCCAAGAGCCACCAACCCACCCCTGAGGGCAGGTCACCTTCCAGACTGCCCAGGCACAAACAAACAGCGCTGCCCTACAGGACAACAGATTCCTGGAGCCTAGAGAGAAACGTGCAAGTCGCAATTTCTGCCTCCAGAACTGGGAGTACATTTGATCTGAGCGCCTCAGGCAAATCCCTTCTCCTCTCTGCATCTCAGCTTCCCCGCTCCTACAGCTTTGCAAAGCCTGACATGAGGCACTGCAGAAATGCAGAAAGTCACGGAGCAGAAATGCAGAAAGTCACGGAGCAGAAATGCAGAAAGTCACGGAGCAGAATGGCGAGACGAGGGCCAAATAGACGCGATCACCTCAGATTTCCTGAAGATGGTTTTTTATTCCTTCTCAGTGTTTCAGGAGTGCTGAAAGTCTGATGCTTAGAAGACTTAACTGTGATAAAGGTCCAACGGTTGCCAACTGAGTATTTGCTTTAATCACATTTGATGTTGTTCTTAAAGCTGCCTGCCAGCTTCTGGAGTCATTTGATTATATACAAGTATTACTTCAAAGCAAACAAGCAATGGATACATTTTTATTTGTTTGTTTCAGTGTTTATAAGTGATATTTTCTTAGAATTTCCAGCGTGAAGGAAATGTACTTATGTTTGGATCTAATTTTCATGAAAATTGAACAAAAACAGAAAAATACCAGCCACCAAAACAATTTCTACCCCCCAGTAATTAAGTTCCCATGAAGGGAGGAAAAATAAATAAAGAGAAACAAAACCCCTGCTATTCAGCCAACTTTGTTTAAGATATATTTCATAAATCAGCCGTGTTCAGCTTAAATCAGCACAAACGAACAGAGAAGCAGAAGCCTTGAGGCAACTGTTCAGACACCTGAGAAATGACAGCCAGAAGCCAAAGCCAGAGAGGGAAGTTGGATTTGAGGGGGTTTTTTTTATCAAGTTTTTTTAAAGAAATTCAACTTGACTCATTATAAAGGCAACACAGGAAAATAGGTGGGATGGGGATGAGACATACGAGCAGAGACGAGCATTGCTCAGCTGGGGGAATCCAACACACTCGGAGGTGTAGACCTGGAGGACTCAAACACAAACCTGTCAGCACTAAAGATACCCCTGCTCTGGCCTGAGCTGACAGAAACCTCAGGGACCGCACAGCTCGTCAGACAGAGAGGGCATGCTGTACACTGAGTCACAGCGCTCATTCTTCCTCTCCTCTCCACGATCTGCTCCTGAGAGTAAAACCAGAAAGAGACAAAACTTAGCATCTAATCCTGAGCACACTAAGGGAACAGCCAGACTTCAGCAAATCACCATCTCCCGCTGATGCAAAGCTTGGTAAAGAAAGGAAACCTGTGGAACTGCAGGACCCTTGATGTACACGTGAGAAATGAGAATTTCTTGACATTAGCCTAGTTCCAAAAATAGAATAAGATCCAATTCAGATTCCCCAAAATGTCCTAATCTGTAAAATCACTCAGAAGAGCCACTGACCTTTGCAAAAGGGAAACCCTCAGCCTTAAAAACATCAAAGATAACCTGTATTGAAATAAACAGAGTAGATCAAGTAATTTCATCTCAAGGAGAGCTATCCAGACTTCCAGTCCTTCAGCTAAATTCATATGGGCACCATTCTGGAGAGGTCACAAAAACCCCTGAAACAACTGCTCAGTGAGGCAGGGAAAACAATACCAAGAAACCTTCGGAGTGTTAGCTTGAGGAATAATGCAGTTTTAAAGTGCTACTATCAAATCAACAGTACTGCTTCCTTACTCTGTGCTAGGCACCCAAATCCATAGGAAATAATGGAGACTCAGAGAAGGCTCAGAGGACTAGCACAATAGTATTTTGGATGTGGAGAAGCTTATTTGAAGGCAGACTGAAGACTGGATAGCAGACTTGAGAGATGAAATAAAAATGTAAAATCATGACTAGCAGAGAGAAGTCATAACTTCAGTTTCTCTCTTCTTGGTCGCATAACAAAGGGAAATTCAATAAAAGCTACAAGTTATGGAAGAGATAAAAATAAGATAGTCTCAAAAATGTCTAACCAGACTGCAGAGCTTGAAGCCAGAAGTTGCCAGGGCCAAAAAAACCGCAAGAATTGCCCCAAAGCACACACATATAATTAAGAACATCAATAGATTTAAGAGTGTATGATAAAACAAATCTTGGTACAAGGTATTTAACTTCCGGGATAACCCCTGAAAGGTATTGTGAGACAAATATAATTACAACAGCCCAAATCAAAATATCATTTCTCCTTTTATAAATGGTCAGCCTTGGGAACTGCTGGAAGTAGGCACTTGATTACATGGACTGAAAGTCTGGTAGCTCCATGGTCAGCCTGTTTTCAAGCTTCATTTGGACACAACACATTTAGCCCTTTAAAAGCAGTGGCTATTACTTTCTGGAAAACATCAAGTTAAATATCTTTTTTAAAAAAAAGAGTATCACCGAAACTTAAATTCAGACAAAAAAACCATATTATCATATTTCCCATCTTTCTGAGGTCACAACTGGACCAATTAGATCCACATGATAAACAAGTTCTTCACTCCTCATGTAGATCAGTTAACCACCTTAGCTGCTCAAGAAGGTACAAAAACTGTAATATTAAAAATTACGTCCTCAAAATGTATCCAGCTCTCCAGAAGCAGAACTTACTTGCTGTTTCCTAAAATAACAGTTTATTTTAGCAGTCTTAAACCCTGCCAAATTCCTATAATACTTATAATAACAAACAATACGTGCAATCACCACCATATAAGGTTAGTTACTTTCCGTGCAGAGGCTACAAATCAACCTATGTAAAAAATTCTTGGGTTGAGTTTTTTGGTTGGGTTTTTTTGGTTGTTTTGCTTTTTGTTGATTTATTGGTTCTTACATTATTTCGAGGGTTTTCTCATTAGCTATACCAAATATCCATCCACACAACTGATTTTCCATTTGCAGTTGATCAAACTGATCAAAAAAGAAGTTCAGATTAGACACTAAGAAGAGGTTCTTCACTGAGAGGGTGGTTGAGCCCTGGAACGGGCTTCCCCAGGAAAGCTGTCACAGCACCAAGCCTGACCATAGTCCAAGACACTCACCTTCTGCACCATTAGTGGGCTCTCCTGCACCCTAAGGAGAGTGCTAGTCAGGTAAAACGTCGGAAACAGCTGGTTTGGTAATTAAAAACACGTGGATTTTCTCCCATTCTGTTCAAAGCTGAATGTCCTGAAAGTACCCAAGTTTCTTCCCCAAGCACATGCTGCCACCTCCTCAGTTTATTAGTGGACAGGCTGCCTCAAAGCATAAATACGATAACAAAAGTAGTGAACTTGGGTTTGGTTTTGTGCTTGCTTTATTTTGGAGTTCACTAAATGCAAAGACAGTCTTTTCTTGCTCAAAAATAGTTTTCAAGCAAGGCGGTCACCTGGCTCCCATGCAAGCATTTCTTCTCCTCCCTCCCCCCACCTCAGAGGTGCCTTTGGTGTCAGTGTTTGACATCAGACTGAGCAAAGCAGCAAAGCAAGCAAAAGGTGACAAGTCGTTCTTTTTAATATGAAAGGCTTCTGCTGAGGCACATAAAAATACTAAATCAAATATAGAATAATAAGCATCTTTATAAGATTTCAGTCTGGTATTAGCTACTTCTGTCAAAAAAACACTGTTGGCTACGTGGTTCTACTAACAGAGCAAATAACTCAGAACTTTGCCACAATAACTCAGACCTATGTGCCACAATGAAAATATGTTGAAGTTACATATGTCTTTGAACATACTTTGGAAGCAAAGGAATTGTTTCTGATACAGCAACAATAGTGCTAATAAGTTAGCACCAAGATACGAACAGCAGTCAGGTCAAATCCTTAAGTCACTCTGTAGGAAACCTAGATATGAGCTTGTTTTAGCTTAGAGTTACACTGAGACCTCATATGGTCCTTACTAATGAAATGAGAAGAAGCAGTAGTATCTACTCCCAGCGTAACAGCAGGGAAACCAGATTGCAAGGTTCTTTTGCTAATATGAGTTACTATCATGTTGCGGGAGCTTTGCACTGTTGCAATAATTGCAGATTTAACAGGCTTTTTCATCCTTCTCACCTTCAAATTCTCTCTCCTGCAGAACAGCTTAGTGCTGCCATCTACTTTTTTTTTACCCTAACAGGTTTGGGGTTTTTTATCCTGGCAAAGTTCTTAGCAGACTAACTCAGCCTCTAAGACAACACTCCCTCACTTAAGCCTTTACAGTTGGGTCCCCACATTTATATATGGTCCAGTTCATCACCACAGGCAAAATTAAAACCAAAGGAAACAAAATACAGAATCAGATCCAAAGTCCTTTTAACACTAATTTACACTTGAGCCCTCAAATGTTAATAAAACCCCACAACTCCCTCAACTCTTAACCACAAGATATCTTTTACAACCCTTGGGGATGTTAAGCTACTAAATTCAGCGATGACAAGGTGGCAAAGACATAGGTCTTTATCAAATCATCTAGACAGTTCTAGAAAGCAAATTTATCTAGCTAAAAATGTTATTCCAAGTTTTAGTCCTAGAGAATTAATAAAATTCTTTTATAGGTCATTTATTTGCACAGACACTAACACTGCTGGAAAAAAAATATTTCCTGGCTAAAGGACATATCATCTGAATAAAGAGGCTGAAAAACATTGAGGGAGTTTAGTAGGAGACTGCCTGCTGCTGATCAGGCAGAGCTAGTCTTGATTAATCCTACACCTCACTTTTTCATTGCAATCATTTTAAGGTCTGAGCTGTGTGGTTTCCACACAGCTCCCCAACCACCATCTGTTGAGGGTCTTCATCCTATTTTGCATAGAAGAATGTTCAGACCAGAGCACCACAAAACCCTTGCAATAAAGGGAAGCCAGAGCACCTTCTGCCTCCCCACTAACAGCACACAAAACAGACAGTGCATCCATCCCTACTGCAGGCACCTGCCCAGAGAACTATGAGGCATCTGCTCAAAAGAACTACGCTCTTGCCTTGTGCCTTTGCCTCCCTCATCCCAAACAAGATCGCTCTATCCTCTGGGAAAAAGGGCCAGATCACAAAGATCACAAAGTCTCCACACATGGAGCACGTCCCACACACATGCAGAGAGAGTCCTGCACAGAGAAAGGCTTTTACCACTGCTCTGCCCACATCTCCCAGCACAGGCTGTTCAGAGCCCTGCCCAGGTTTGCAGCTCGGTCTCACATGACCCCAGGCCTCTGCTGAGGCTGCAAACAAGTCATAGGGGCTCTGCTGGAGAGAATATATTTATCCATAGGGAATCGAAGAGAATTAATCACATTATATGTGCTGTATCGGGCTGACGAAGGTCACACATCTGAACTAGGGCAGCCTGACCTTCAGCACAGATGTCAGCTTCATGAGGAGGCACCCTGAAAACTGGCCAGAAAAGGTATTTGCAGGAGCAGATTTTTTTTTTCCTTTCTGCAGAGCTTTATTTCATAATGGAAGACGGATGAGAAAAAGAAAGCAAAAACCAAAATCAAAACACAGTTTTTAAAATAAAAATTCATTTCCTAGCTGTCATCTTTGGATTTTGCATATCATGCCTTAGCATTAACTGCTGCCAAACACAAGATGTCAGGTCCATCTGGCAGATGTACACTTCCCCAGCTGCCAAGTGCTTCCTTTAGATCCAGGGGCTTTGCTATTAACTATATTCGCAAATTCCAGCCTCCTAAATGAGTAGGGCTTCTGAACAGCAGCCTCTGCTTCCGAGTGCCCTGGAAAGGGGGAGCAAGGCTACACTGCAATCATCCAGAGCATCTGCTGCACTTGTGTGGCAGGGAGGGCAGTTTCCTGGTAACCGATGGCTATACCAGCTGTGGGAGAGCTTTAAGGAATTCCGTTCTCCCCAGATTATCCCCAAGTAAAATTAGAAAGTATTTAAGAAGCAGAGGGGAAACCTAACCATTCAAGCCGACATCATTACTTATTTACATATAAATACAGCCAGGAAATAAGCATATGTATTTATATATAAACAAAAAAGCTATCTGTACAATGTTTCATACATTGCTTTCCCGTCCAATATTTACTACTTTATTCATGACTTAAGGAAAAAAACTTTTTCCCCAAGAAACTGGTGATAAAATGCCCTCTGGTGGGCGTGACTGTGGACCTCTACATCAACAACCACCTCCAAAATAGTTTGGAGCCTTCGATATATTCCTGGGATTACTATTTTTAATGGAGTGAGACAAAGCACATACTTGCCTTCCAGAAGAAACAGATACACCCCTGACTAGGCAAGCCTGTTTTACTGCTAAGTATCTCTGGATTAGAATCATCTCAAAATTTTAAAAAAATCCTATTAAAATAATTTTAGGAATCATGACATGTTTTAATGTTCATTATACCTCTCTAGGATACATTTTCATCTTAAAAAATAAGCAATTAAGAGAAACAGAAAAGTGGCATTAAATTCTGCTTTGCCTCAGCATAACAGAATCTTTGTCGACTGAAATGGAGAAAGGAGGGGTGGAGAAGAACAGCATTTTCAGAGCTTATGAATCATTTTTGTCCTGTTAAAGCACCAGGCACAACTAGGGAGGCAGCTCTAACTGTACAGGCAAAAAATAACAGCCCTTGTTCCAGAAGAGTTTATTGCCTAAACAGAAAAAGCAAAGATGGAAAAAAATCCTTCAAATATAAACTGAAGTTAACAGGACGTGTTTTATCCTTCAGCTGCTCAATAATTGTGGGTGGTGCTTTCATTAATTTGAAACGAGATAAATCTAAAAAAAGAGAGCTGAAGGTTTAAGATGCAGTGACAGAAGAGATAATGCAGAAACTTGGGGGCAGAGAGCACGTACAGCTACTCTGAGAATATATATATGTAAAGCAGACTGCTTTGGCAAGCCAGCCACACTGGAAGAGAGCTACCAGGCAGATGGGACTGCACGAGCCTGACCCTAAAGCAGCCAAAAAAAGCTGCAGTTATACACAGAACTCAAGTTGACCCCACATAGTTTCTAGGGATTTTTTTTTTTTTTTTGTGCAACAGCAAAACTTCAGAGTGGCAGCTAAATAAAAAGGCAGACTAGAACACTGAGGTCAGATGAAGGAAAATGGAAGAACTCCACTGCCTTCCAGAGTTCCCTGGAAAGTCTTTGTGCTTCCATTTCATACAGAATATGGCACTTTCTTGGTTCATCAGGATTGTTAGATACTTGCTTCCAGCTTCCATAGTACAATTTGCACTTAACTGTTGCTTTATGCCAAAACTATTTGCAACTTTCCTCTATACATGGAATGTGAAGCATTTCTGTCTTTTTATAGATGTTTCTGGGCAACAAAACTTTGCTCATGAAGTTGTTCTGGGGTATAAAAAAAATTATATAATTTAACATTCATGCCCTCAGAAAGAAAAACAAAAAACTGTCAAAACCCACTCATTTATTTGACACGTGCCTTTATCCGAGTCCTGCACCCCTGCTCTGTATAGAGCTCCTTCCCTCTCCAGTGACAGACAGGTCAGATACCAATGCTTAGAGCCTGCTCCGGGCTTGACTAAGATCAGGTTTTAGTTTAAAATTCTTTTTTTGCTAACAGCCCACACGGAGATTTAGAGTCACATTTACCATTTCTTTCTGAAGACAGAGGCCATGGGTTTCACAGAGCAATGCTGTCACTTGGTGTTCTCCTGCGTGAGCTTTATGACCATCATTCTTGTGAGCATCTCTGGACATTAGGTTGACTGCAGATACAGTGCAGCATATTTGTTTTATTAGATAGAGCAAATCAAGGTTAAATGGTCTATTTGTGCATGTAATAGTTACACGCACAACGCCCAGGCATTAATCCTAAATTTTTGCCTAAAATTAAAAGTAACATTATGTAGGTAAAATGAGCACTGACGTTTCTTGGATTTGATCCTGATGGTTAATCCTAGGGTTGTTTTAATCTTTCAGTTTTCTAATCAAGAAGATGCCCGAGGCTGAACAGTTCTGATTGTTGTTAAATTTCCAATTTTTTTTAATATCAAAACAAGGGGTTCATGCTTTGTTTCTAGGGTAAAACTAACCTCTTAAGCCAACCCTGAAGGGGCTGTAGTCAAATTCAAGAGATTACTGGTCTACTGAAAGCCACGAACTGATATAGATTCTGATTTTACAAGACAATATTTAGACAGGAAAATACTTTAATAAGTCTTATGTGATGTCATTTTAGTAAATACCTTGAGGAAATCTGAGCCTGTTCATGTCTTCCTGAAGTTGAAAAACTGCCTGATAAACAGTGCAGCCTGCAAACAGGAAGGAAATGGTTAACAAGGACTTCCACTCAGATTACATGCAGCAGAAGTCACAGCAGCCCCCGGCTTCTCCAGATGAGTGCCTGATGATGCCCTGGTTAACCATCACCTCAAGCAGGAGATGCCTGGGCTCAAGCTGCACCTGCACTTCCATCATAAATTAGCGTTTAAGCTTCTCAACCTGACCCAGCTGGGAGTCATTCTTGATCTCCAGCCCAGGCTACCTTACCTCTGCCATCAGAGCACTGCAGCTGTATGCAGTTCTTTGAATAAAGATGCCAGCATGGCACAAAGGTTGGGGTTTTTTTCACTTGTATTATTCTTGAAATACCATACTTCAATAACTTAGCTGGTGCAACAACAATATTTGTCTAAGAACAGTTTTTAGAAGGCTTGAAGGATGCTGCTGTGAACTGTTCAAGTGTGATATTGAAACAGTGAATTTAAGGAAAACTTGCTTCAATTTCTTTTTTAGCAAGAACATACCCTACATACACACACACAAATGGACTTTCAAAAATTTCTCTTTGAGACAGGGGAAAAACAAATAAACCAGAATAAAGAATATTATGGCAATCACAATTCTCTTCACCTTTGGTTGCAGTTCTGTATCCCAGTACCACTTTTCAAGTCAATCTCACATTTTAGGGACTTCAGGCAAGCCTTCTTATTTCCTTAATTCCTACACCACTTCATGCTCTGTTTTTATCTCCTACAAATAACTCAAATATCGGCCACAACTTCCCATTGCCTCTTAGTTCCCAGAGAGATAAGGCTGTGATGTTGCAAAACGCTACCTGCACAGAAGTTTAATCATAAAACTACACACTTTTCTTCCAAAAAGGAAAAATGTTCTAGGAAATAGGCTTTACTTTTGGAGATTCAATAAACTTAAAGAATGGGTAGAACATTTATCTAATGTTTTCAGGGTACGAAATGTAACTTCATTTGACTGCACAGATCTGAGCCAAGGAAAAATTTGGCCCGTTTTATAGAATAAAGAACTGGGTAAAAAAGAAAAGGTATCGAAGCACCTGGACTGTACAAACCAGAGACTAGCAAGTATTTCCTTCCCCCTCTCTTACATTTGCTGTCATCTACTGAGATTTGCAGACTTTTTCTTCGACCTCAAGACCTTCACAGTTGAATTTCACAAGTGATTTGTTCCTCAGGGTAGAGAAGCACTGTGCAACATCAGATACATATTGGAATATGTCAGCTCCACAGGTGTTAACTAGATCGGGATTTGGTCCACAGTTCAGCAGCTCTTGTGACAATTCACACATCAAGATCAACTGAGAGGTTCCCCAGGAGGTCCCACGCAGCCACAACCCACGCTCTTATGAGCTACAGGCAGCTTTTAATCACATCTCATTACATTTGTTTGCAGTCTTAAGGCTCAGACCTCAGAAAGCAAGCGGGTGGTTTTTACTTTCAGTCTCCTACAAAGGCCATAAGGAATAAAACATTGGCACAGACAGCCAAAGCCTCGTGAATTCTGAATTTGAGAATGGGCATTCAATCCAGCCTGCAGAAAATCCAGACCAGCATCAGTGTAAAAGAGGTAAGAGTTAACTCACCAAAGATCAAACCCAACTTTCATTTACGCCTATGCAACATTGATTTCTGTTAACTACATGTGTGTAACCGGGGGCAACATTTGATCTGAAGCCTAGTACCTTGATGCCCAGCTATTGTAAAACAGAAGCAAAAAGGTAACTACAAACATTTGACTGATGTTGCCTGCAAGCAGGGCATTGCAGACCAGCAATTCATATTGACAAAATTTAAGATGGGGCACGACAAACCTCACTACTAGAAGTAATTGCACAAATATTTGGAGTGTTCTTCAAAAAAAAAAAAAAAGAAAATATGACACTGGGGAAAGGCAACACAAAGCCACAGACCAAGAAATAAGCTACTACATGCAAATACATGCAAGCTTCTCCCAAGTTAATTCTCCTCTTAATGGAATATTGATTGGTATGCTCAATGTTTAGAAATGTGAAACAATGTGGGGGAGAGAAGGAAGGGAAGACACTCAAGAGCAGTGACTTTTGTTTAAATGATACATACTTTCCTCATATGATCAGCCAAAAATAGCATAATGAAGAGGGCAGTGCAGTACATTTAACATTTTGCCTTGCATTTTATTAGCAAGTCTGTCAGAGATGACCTGGGAGTGTTAGTCACACACTTTTTGTGCCCTTCTACAGGAAGAAGGCACAGCATTTTTCATAACCTCTCATCACACGATATCCTTAGTGTATCTGGTATTTCTCTACTCCGAGGAGGATGGATTACAAAGCGTCTGTGGTAGTATAGAGGCTTTTCAGATGTCATCTATTAAGCTGTTTGCACAACTGGGGAGAAAGCCACGGTTTGGGGGGAAAGCAGAGCAGTCCACTGTCATGAGGAACATCTGGCTAAGCTTTGTTGCATCTGCTCCTATCCCCAGCTGAGAAGAAAGGATGAGAAAGAAACAAGCTGCATCCTTGAAGCAGATATTGGTATGATCCAGTTTTTAAATAAAAACCTTAAAATATAACCAGTATCACATAATCAAGCAGCCACTTATTCCAACCTTCCAGAAATTTCTACCTACTCCAGTGACTACCAGTAAAATTTCAGAAAAAGCGTTTCTTCTACCCTTTTCCTTCTTTCATTCATGGAGTCTTCAGAGATACCCCTTAGAGCCTCCAACTCATTTTACTAAAAAGCCACTCAATAAGAGGGCAAAAGTAAAAAACCAAAACCTCAATCAGAAGAACCAACTTCCACTGCCATCAGAGTTCCCAGCCCTGATAATCCAAGCAACAACAACATGCTAAATAGCTCTGCTGAGCCATCCCATATTAAGGAATCCCACTCAGGAATACAGGCATTGTGTATAGGTTATACACGTATATTTCTGTGCTCTACTGCTTGTACTAAAACATAAGAAACTTCATACAGAATTAGCAGCCTCTCTGCCACTGCTTTTCCAAACTTTATGAAGGGTTAATGAATAAGTTCAAAAAGATAATGCTTAACTTGATTCTGTAGCATTTCATATACTTTCAGAAGTATTTTCCAGACATTTATATACCCGACAACATTTTGTAATATGAAGTGTTCCAATTTGGCACTGTTCCACCCTTGGCAGGCAAGAGACAATAAAAATCAAGAGAAAGTGAAAAATGAAGTTTCTGAAGTATACAATATGTTAGGAATCATTTAATGAATTCAGGTGCTCAACAAGCTACAAATCAACCAAACTTTGCAATACATATAGATTTCAAAGCACAGGTAAACACAGCTGCATCCACTTTAAAGTTATTCCACGTTGTGTGATTACTGCGATGAACTTCCTGAACTCTTTCACCTCTCCTTTTGATCTGGGGTTTACCTGTGGCTGGAAAAACTAACAGCATTTAAATTCTTCTCCCTCTAATTAAGGGAAAAAGCATGTCTAAGCCTCAGACCGAGAAAATAAACCTTTCTTTGAGTAGCTACAGCATGCTGCAATCTGCGAATCCACCAACATTGCTTCTGCAGACCAAAAACAAAATCCTACAACAAGGTCTGACAAAGCATATCTTAGAGCAGAATTATCTGATTTAAATATTAATTACTCATCAGCATGGACTTTAAGAAGTGTCTGAAGCAAAAGGCTTTAAATCACACTTTAAACCCAGGATTTCTAAAGTCTGCACTGTCATGCAGATCTTGGTTTTGGGGGGGAGGTTTTTGGATTGGGGGGGGGGGGGGGTTTTTTAAAAAAA
>VZTA01010774.1:128877-145342 GCA_013398855.1 Mohoua ochrocephala | reverse complement strand
AATTACTCTGAAAGATACATGGTAGAAATGGTTGGATGCTGGAAACAGAGGTATACACTGGGAAGTGGAATACAGTTTTTTGGCCCATAAAACTGCTGTGTATATTTGCAAGTAAAAATAACGGCAGTTCAGATGTATCTTAACATATTCTAAAATTCCAGAAAACTTATACAACTGTGTCTTGAGGGAAAAATAAAGTGAATGTTATCTTAAAAAAATTGTTGAAGTATTCCTGATTTCTGAGATCACAAGGAATCTTCAGCCAGCTGGAGCCTTCAGGTTATTCAGTGATTCTAAGTAGAAATATAGATGACTAATGAAATAAATAGTTGTCTTCCTCTTAATTTTTCATTTATAGGGCCAACAGTTCCTACATTTCCTGAGGCACTCTGCATATATTATTGAGGTAGTATGTTAAAATGATCTCGCCTCATTTATCCTCCCCCACAAAATAGTTGAGATGTAACTTTCCAAAGAAAACATCTGAAACATTTAATTTTACCTGTCACTTTTTTTTCGTTTTCCCTGTTAAGAGTAAAACATTGGGCTGTACATTTTTAACAGCAGGTTTTCATGTGAAGGTTAGAATAAACAAAAGTATGATTTAACATTCAGAGACCAGAAAATGACTAATGGGCAACTCTAATTCATTTTCCAGGTCGTAGGTAGGCATAGTTGAAAGCTATAAAGGTAACAAAGGTTATCAAGACCTAAAGATAAGAATTAGAAGTTGTTAAGTTTACTGTCTAAAATTGGAGTTTCCTCATTTTTCTTTCTACTATGTGAAGTAGTAATTCCTTGGATCGACACTCTTCGCATTGCCAAGTTAACACTACATTGTGATTTATCTAATTCAAGGGATAGATATTTATTTTATTTAACTGGGTTAATCTAGGTGCATTTTATTTTGTTATCCATCTAGATACTGTGCATGCATGCTTGTGTTGTTTCGAGGAACTCTGAATATCTTCTCTATGACCTTGATGAATTTTATTTCTTGCAGATGGTATTGGTTTAGATGTTTTGTACTAGTCTCTCTAGCAAAGTCTTTTCTGCTCAAGAGCATTCAAATTGCAGGTAATGATCTATGACTTAATATTAGTGTCTACAACAGTCATTGTGTTGCTGCTACAGGCAAGTGCTACTCTATCAAAAGCTGTCCAACTCAACTTTCCTGTTAGAAACATTCACATTAGACATGAATCCTCAAGAGATTACCTTTTCTAATGTTACACAAGCAGAAGTAGTGATTGAACTCTGCTACTCACACAGTGAGCTACTTTTACCAAGTCCCAGGAGAAACTGGCGTAGGTATTTTAAATTAAAAGCTTTTATAACTAACTGGAGAAAAATGCTCTTGGATCAAGTTTTTGGAACAGTTAATTCCTAAATAAATGCAACTGCACATATCATACTTCTTCTGCACAAATATTAAAAAATACTTAAGATAGAACATTTTGGTTGTTATTTGGTTGTAACTAGGTCCAAGCTGAATAAATTAGATTCAGTGTTTGTCTGATTTCACAGATAACGTCGGCTAAGCTTTAAGGAGTTTTATGCGTGTCTAAAGTCTATTCTGAAATTGTTTGGTGTATCTCTTCCCGTTACTTTTTGCTTATATTTGTTGTATACAATAGAAGCCACTGTACTAAGAATTTTTTTTCTCTAACACATTAAAGTCATACCAAAAATGTTACATTAGCTTGACCTTGTTTAATGAAAGGATCATCATTTCAGACATCAGATGGAACACTTGTCACTGGTTTGACTTATAGAGGAGGAGTATTCTGTAGAATTGCCACTCTTTCCTCTCGTCATCATTGTCTTCCTCCTTATCAGTGAAGTCCTGATCCAGCTCCTGCTGACATCAGTTGGAAATTGTCTGCTGTATACAGAAAATTTTCTGCTGCATCTTGTCTAGGGTCAAATAGTTTTAATGTTTTCAAATGTAATGACATTTTTTGTCCTCTGTAGAGAAATTCCGCCTCTAGGAAGAGGTAGGCAGAGGAAGATCGTTTTAAAAAATACTTTGTGCTTCACTCTGTTCATACACCTGCAAGCATATGGCAAAAGGAGCCTGTCCCATGTCTGGCTGACATAGGGAACTCAACTTCTGCGAAACAGATCTCTTATACTGGAGTCTTGGTACATTCCTGACCTCCATGCCCACTTGTCTATTTTGTGTAGGTTGGATTTCAGGGTTACTTTTATTGCGGAGATGGCAGGAGCCAATTCCCCCCAGAACTGCACGGGTCCTCGCCAAGATCTCCCTTTGACGTTCCGCCTCAGCAGTGACGTGCAGGGGCAGCCTAACACCAGGGGGACGGGCAAGACCACAGCATCTAACCAAAAACAGCCTGGGCTATTCATTACTGCCTATTACATTCAGTACTACCACAGTGAGACAATTTATTTGTTGTGCATTGGAAAAATGGAAAAAATCCCCATTACTTACTAAAGGACCTTGTAACTTTCCTCTGCACACTGCTTTTCACACTCTGCCTGAATAAACTGGGGGATAGCCAGTGAAATCCCCAAATTATAACAAGTTGCAACATGCTTGAGCTATTTACAACATGTAAGAAATTTCCATAAATGATTTTTTTTTTATTAGCTACTGCTTCAGCACAGAGTTCTCACACATTCATATGCCTGCACAGTAGCCCTCAACACTGGCTTGGCAGTATTGCCCTTCTTGCTTAAATTTTGTCCAATGTCTTCTAATCCTAATTTGATTTCTAATCATTGTGAAGTTCAAACAGTTGCAAAAGACAGGATGTTTTTTATTTGAAGCAAGAATTTGCATCGTAAAATTAAATGAGTTATTTTTGGCCTTGCAAACTTTATAGACTGGGTTAATTGTTTGGCCTTCTTTCATAGTTGTTTATACTCCATATCGATCTCCTTCCTCCAGATCAATCTCCTTCCTCTGCACATCACAGAGGCATCCAACTTTCAATCTATGTATAACACAGTAATGTTATAATGTTAGAAGTAGAGCCAATGATAATCTCCTTAGAAGGAACTGTAAATCCTCAGTTTCGTGTTTTGCCTGAGTCTGGGCTCCTTAAGGTCCTGCTCCAGTGACCTCAATGCCTGCTTGTGAATTCAGATTTTCTGTGATAGACATGGTTTGCTTATAGGATGGCTGAGTATGTGCCTGTTCTCATCTTTCGTTCTTGGTGTCTAGTTTGAGACAAACAGGATTTGCATAACTTTTGTGCGTTGCATATGAGTTTTGCTTTTATTTCATAAAAATAATGACTAGAGTTTGGAATATCTCTATCTTTCCTTCTGAGAGGTGCTTTAAATCTAGTTTAATGGACTGGCATATGCGTTTTCAGCTCTCAAAATGTGCAATTATCCCATTAGAACTTCACCAGAGTCAAGGCTAGTCAGAGAGCAACAATTTCATTTTAAGGGAGGGGAGAGGAGCTTTGGGACTTGTGTTCATTTTGGTGCTGAACTCTTTCTCACACCCACTAGAAATTCCATCCTGAATGTTTTCACTGAAACAGATACATTTCCATGAAATATTGCTCTTTAAAAGAAAAGGTATTCTAAAGCAAATAAGTTTTTTCTATCTGTAGACTTTTATTAAGCAACGACTCCAGGCGGAAAATGGTTCCTGGACCATAGGAATACATTTTTGTATGACGATGGCACTGAAAAGTGCAAGCGTAGGAACAAGGAAAGTAGGAAATCAGCATTTCCAGTGATGCTGATTCAGTTTTAATCCAGAGCAAAGGATGATGGTCAGTATTGCCAAAAGCCTCTCTCTGCAATGCTTGAGGTCTGTGGTATGTTTGTTGCTATGTAGGCTTTGTTAACCCTATAAATAAATAAGTAAATAAATAAATACTAAATATTTCACAGAGCCAATCATGGAATAGTTACAATGTAAAGAACCAACACACTGAGCTCTGAGGTTATGAGCAGCCCTGAGCTAAGCTGTTAATTCACTGTTAATGCTGATGCAAATGTTGCCCTCCTTATTTACCTGTAAACTGCTTATCAAGTCAGTGCACATCTGAGAAGTACCTTCTTTGTGCCAGTGGCCCTCAGCTAATCTGATTGAAAGCCTGATCCTATCTCAAGGCCAGGCACTGAACGTTATGGTAGCTGTTCCTACCGATTGTTTTCACATACCCAAACTTGAAATAGTTGCATTTATTTCATCATTCTTTCATCTAATGTCATTCCACAACAGTGTTTACTTAGTGACAGGATGCCTCATTGTGACTTAATGTTGCCCTATCCTTCACTTCTCTGCCAACAGCATGCTGAGGATTCAGTCACCAACAGAAGATTTTAAAAGGCTTCTAATCAAATCAAGTTAAAGCACTAATAGTGTATTTAAACTTGTTGAATTAAAAAAAATCTGGTTTCAATCAGGGTTCTTCTTGAATAAGACAGCTATTCTTTACAATGAGAAATGGGTTTACTATAATGTAGCAAAATAAATTTTCTTCTGTACTTTGACTGAAGTACAGAAGTTGACCAATGATTCTTAAAGCATCTCTTTTGAACTTAGCTAGAAGCTGGTTGGCTATATTTATCTAGGTGTCTTGGGAGCTTTGGAAATGCATGAATTTTGTGGGGGGAAAAAAAAAAAGGCTACAATAATTGTATTTTTATTTAGTGGTCAAAAGTAATACAAATTTTCAAACCAGACTGAGGAGAGCATTTTCCCCTTGCTGCACTGTTGATAGCAGTTATCTAATTTGCATTCAGTCTGTCTGTTTTTCTTAAAGACATTTCAGCCTGACACGGTTTTTCCTTAATTGCTCTGACCACATGGGTTTATTTTTTTTATTATCCGGCCTGAAATCCATTTTTTAAGCAATTATTTCATTGACTGCCATTTATCCTAGCCGAGGCTTCAAGAGACGCCAGTTTCTGCCAGTAAAAGCCTAAAATAGCCTTAAAGGGTTTGTGGTGCTAAGTTTGGCGATGCGGTATCGATATCCACTTGGCGATTTCCTAGGTGAGGTCTGTGTCTAGATGTCAGAATGGATCCTGTGAAACTGTGTCGGTCAATTAATCACTGCCAATGAGCCATGGCGTGCCAAAGCTCCTTCTCATAACGGCCTCCTTGTTAACTTCACAAAGCCCAAATCCACAAGCCAGACCTCCTCCTCTCAGACCTCCAATGCAGGCTACAGAAGCATTTGCAGGAAAATACATTTGCTGCAAGAAAGAAATGTTGCAGGCTTATACGGTTGATCTGTCAAAGGGGAAAAAAAAAAAAAAAACCAAAAAAACAAAACCAAAACCAGAAAAAGCGTGGGGTTTAGCTTGATAACTAGTTCTGTGGAATTGTTTACGCTGGATGGTTCTAGGGAAAGACTTCTAATGTGAATATAAAATAAATCCGCATTAAGCAGTACATGTAGCATAATTCAAAACCAGTTGAAATCTGACCTTTATGTTTCACAGCAATGACTGCTCTAAGGGAAAAAGTGTCATTCATGTTTAGTACTTCTCCTGCCTTATCTGTTCCTTCATCCTGACCTCAGCAGATGCAGAAACGTAGGGTAAGAGAGGTAGGGAAAGTCAGAACTGAATAGTAGCCTGACGAACTACTGAAATAAATTAAATTCCTGTGACAAGTAAGTCATTGTTGTGGGGGATGGGGGGGAAGGGTGTGAGGGGGGAAGGGAGAGTGTCTTTTACTTCTCTGGCCCATTTAGGAAGTTTGGTCACTGGTATGAAGCCATACAGCTGCACACAATATAAAGTAAGTTTAGCAGCATATTTGGTGAGTTTATAACTTCCCCAGGGCATTTTAACATTAAAAATAGTGATTGTTAACCTGGTCCATCTGAACTTAAATATGAGCTTGCTTTGCAAGAAATGAGGGGTAACATCTCAAGTACGTTTCTTTGTGTTTTATTATTGCTTAAGGGCTTACATTGCTTTATAACTGCATTTTGTCTGGCTTTGCATTTTGTACTCAACAGGGATATTCAAATCCATGGTCTCAGTAAGGATGGCAATCCCAGTACTGGCTTAGAAATATGTTCTTTCATAGTTATGCACAGATATTAAAAAATAAACAGTATATGATAAAGTGGCAGTTGTATATGGCTTTGACGTTAGCAGCAAGTCCATTACATGTGTGTTATCTGTCTGGTGACTAAAGATTTTCACAACCAGCAAAAACTCTTTTTAGACCACTAGTGTCTCAGACTGGCAGCCAAAATGACACTGACAAATATGGAAAGGCACACGAGAAATCGTGCTGAAAAGAATTATTATTGCCTTATAGAATGAAGTAGATTACAGAATATTAAAATGAGGTTCTGTTTAAAAAGGTGTATTTCTGTATGTTTATCAGACTGTCTTTCAAAGCAAAATTCTGGTTTCAGATGGATATGCAACCAGAAACACACAGCTATGAGTTTTCAAAGCTATGAGTCTGAATTTTTTTTTTAAAAAAATCACTGTATTGCCTACAAAAATTAGGAGATTTTAAAAATAATATTGCTAAGGGTCTTCTTGCTGTTTCATAAGCCTTCAGGGTTCATTGTGTCAGGCATTTTTCTGCAAATCTCAATGATTATGTATTTATCTTTGAAAACAGATTCTTGCTCCTGGAATTAGGCATTGGATGAAAATGTAAGCCCCCAAATATTGCAGTTATTGCTAGAAATTGGTGGTGTTGTGGAAGTGCAGGAACCAGGCCGACTCTTCTGTCACATGGCATGCTTCTGTGCAGCACTGGCAGAAAAAGGCCTTCTCCATCAGTGCTCCCCTCCCAAGACAGTTCCCATCCATACTGAGCAGTCACGGCACACCGTACAGGTGAGTCCTGGTGCTCGCTGTCACCATGCACTCCTTTCATAGTGCAGTCACTGCTCCAGGTTTTCTTTTCACACTCCACTGTTTTGCTGTGTCAAGGAGAAAATTATTTTTAAATATATGTATCTGAACTATGAAAGAATTCTTTCCCCCTTCTTCATAAGATTCCTTTGCCCCTCCCTCTGTTAGATGGAAGTGAAATCACTCTGGGCTGGCTCGGGGATGGGTTTGAGGGCCTTTTAAACCTGCAAAGCTGTTTACAAGCCCTGCTTCTGATGCTCTCGTGCAGTAGCCTGCCACATCTCTGCTTCTCATGGTGGGCAGTGCTAAGAGGATCTTCATTCTTCACACCACAGCAGCTCCTTGAGAGCCTCTGCTCTCTTGACTGGATTAGTGTGGCTTCCATACGCAGGCACTGAAGGTGGAATTCACGTCCCTGTGTAAAGCCCAATTAAACTAGTTCTGCCCAAGGCACCGGTGCAGGGCCAAGAGGGAGCAGAACACCCACTTGGAAGCATTGCTCAGGGCACACCCCAGCTGTTTCCACCACCCCACAGATCCTGCAACAACACCCTCTGGTGAAAAGTTCCTTGCCAGTTTGTCCCAAACTATTCACAAATTCCCTGGCCGGCTTGCTGCTGCTGCTGCAGCTGTCTTCAAGGGCATCTTCTCACCTCTCTCCCTCTGTGGGAGACCCATGCATGTTTTCTTAGCTTCTCACCTACTTTATGGTGCAGAAGGGGAGGGTGCCTTGTTAGACCCTGTGGCCTCACCTTCCATGGAGACCTAACATGTAATTCTAACTGCTAAGCACTTAAGTGGTGCAATAGTAGCAGAGTTAACCCATCCACACCCCTGTTTTGGAACGTGGTTGCGCTCCATCCTCAGGTTATCAAAACCCAGGAACAGGGTAAACACCTGCTGCATGAAAATCCTAGTCCCCAGAATTTATAAAGGCCTCAGAATAGCAATTATGAATTTTAGAGGGTATATATGTGTACACACACATTATGGCCTGTAATTTATGTTTGCAATTCAGAACTGGTTCGTATGAAAAGTATGCAATTTGTCAAAGTAACAATCCTTGGCTTTGTTTTACGCTGGCTGTTAAACCACAGAGCTGAGGACTGAGATGTCATTTCCTAAAAGCTGCCTGCTTAAAAAGAATATCTATTCTATGTTCTATCCCATGGGAATGGTAAGAAAAGAAAAAAATATGTGTGCATCTTGACCCTGTACCGATAAAGACAAATATAGTCCTAGACTTCAGTCAAAGTAGGAGCAAGTTTTTAATAGACTGTGTGGCTTATGGATTCTTTTCAGAGAAAGCCCTTGTAATGTTGGAAGCATGGCAAATACTAACTCATCTGAAAAAATGAAGTAAATTTGCAGGTGTGTGGTAAGAATTATCATCTACCTAATTCCACTTGGTGTAAACAAATGGCTTCATGATTTAACCATTTTTAATTGTTCTAATTGTGTGGAATACACAAAGAATTTGAACTTCACTATGTTTTGGGTTTTATCTTTGCTTCCCTAATCTCTGGTAGCTGAGATGAACACTACCAAAGCCATGTGTTTTCATAAAATCCAGGAATCACGGAAAACCAGTTGGAAGAGACCTCCAGGGTCATCCGTTCCAAATCTGCTTGCTAAAAGCAAGGTCTAGACAAGATGGCCCAGCACCCTGTCCAGCCGAATCTTGAAAGTGTCCAGCATTGGGGAATCCATCATTTCTCTGGGGAGATCATTCCAATGGCTGATTGTTCTCATTGTGAAAAATTCCCCTCTTGTGTCAAATCAGAATCTCCCAGGGAGTAACTTGTGCCCATTACCTTTTGCCTTTTCCTTGTGACTCCCTGTAAAAACAGAGTCTCCATCTTCTTTGCAGTCATCCTCTAAATACAGGTCACTCCTGATTCTTCTTTTCTCAAGGCTGGACAAATCCATTTCTCTCTCAGCCTTTCCTCACATCTCAGACTACCCAGGCCTTCGATCATCTTCATGGCCCTTCTCTGGACCCTCCCCAGCCTGTCCACAGCTTTTTTTGCATTGTGGGGACCAAAACTGAACACGGTATTGCAGGTGTGGCCTGACACACGTTAAGTGGGATAATGGCTTCTTTATCCAGTCTTTGAATGAGCTCATAAGAAGTTTTCTGGCCAAAAAGGTGGACAAAGTCAGATGCACCAGTTTCAGTCTACATTTGCTTTGTGCATCATTTCTTTAAGAAAAACTAATTTCTGTAAATCTGCTTAGCACATTCAGTCTGAAACAATTTCGTGTCTTAAATGAGGCAGCAGCATTTTCTGTGGGTTTGGTGAACACAATGTATAAAATTGTGTACATCCGCTCAGAATGTTTCTGGGAAGATCATTTCCATCAGTTGCTGCATTCAGCGTGTCACACGTCTTTGTTGGCTCCTTTCTTCTATGGCATCAGACCAGAGTTACTTGCCTCCCCTTCACGGGCCTTTCATATCTTGTATTCACCCTGTCATCTCTCCACTGTTGACTGGCTGACTCCTGCCTGCAGCCAACTTCTGACACCCGTGTTCAGCACCCACTTGTTAAATTTTCAGACAAGCATCTCTCTCTTTCTTCTCATGCTACTGGTCAAGTTTCGGAGGCGCCTGCTGTAAATAGTCTCAAAGCTATTTCATCACTTCTGTGCTTCAAATCTCAGTCTGTGATGCCAACAGGAGTCTTCACAGCTGATGTACTGCAAGCATTGCCTGTCATGACAGTCAAGCTTGTTTTCTCACATCTTTCTTGGAGAAAAATCTGTATTGTTTTCATCTCTATGAGACCTTTTGTTTTATATATGTACTACTACTGTGTGAGCTGCTGTGGCAAAGGTTGTAGCCTACCGAGGCCAGGTCATGCCACAGTAATGCAACTGAGTAACTCTGTGGTTGCATCAGGGGGTTCAGTCTAAGTCGCAAGAAGTGCTACACTCCTGCCAGCCAGGTGCTCTGCTGGCAAACACGCCTGTTGCTTCATTGTCCATTGCCACATGCCAGTCCACAGTTTCCTTGTGAAACTGTCTGGATGTCGATGCTGCCTGCAGGGCTCTCAGAGTTCAAAAGGCTCAAATATATATCCCTAACTGGATAGAGCAGACAGGAGAGACACATACCCCTGTGTGAAACTCCTACCTGTGTAAGCACTGATTTGTGGGACAACAAGGAAAAAGACTTGCACATGATTCACAGCACCCAGCCTAATTGGCAAGGTGCCTCCGTCGATCTATTTTCCCTCCCTGGTTGATGGAAAGATAGAGATCACTATCCACAAAGTAATTTAAAACACTAAATCAGGCACTTGATACAATTCACTTAGTTGACAGTAGAGGAAAATTGGAGAGAGGGAGCTGAGGTGTTGGGATGTATGAATAATCTTTCCTCTTCACTGCTGAGTGTGCTGTTTCCTTGTCAAGGGCATATGTTAACAAAGGAGTAGACATGCCATGGTGGCTCTAGCACTTCATCTGCCACCTTGCAGCACATTAGAGAGCATGATTAGAAAGCCTATAAGAGAAGGGTGAAAGGAGAATGAGAAAGATGGGTTCACGAAGCAAAGATCCCCAGCCTGGATTTGTCCATTATCTGGGTCAGGATGGTGAAGTCCCAGTCTCACCAGTGTATTTCAGAGTGGAGTTAGAGGATCATTTAGGTTGAAAGGGACCTCAGGAGGCCTTAATCCAACCAGGAATCCAACCAGGCCTTAATCCAATCCAATTTAGGGCAGGGCCAACACTGTCTTAACTCCAGGCACTCAGGACTTTGTTTGGATGGGTCTTGAAAGCCTCAAGTACAGAGATTGTGAAATCTCCCTGTTTAACCTGTTCTACTGCTTGTATCACCTCATCACAAAATTTTTTCCCGGCTCCAGCTGACCATCTTGGCAGTCCTTCATTGGACTCACTCCAGTTTTTCAACATTTTTCTTGCACTGTTGGACCCAAAACTGGACATAGCATTCCAGATGCAGTATAACAAGTGCTAAGTAAAGGGGAATTATCGCTTCCTTTGATCTACTGGCTATAGGACTTTTGATATAGCCCTGGATGCTGTTATCCTCCAGCACTGGCAGAGCTGGCTCATGTTCAGCCTACTGGCCACCAGGACATGGGGTCTGTTTCAGCAGGGCTTCTACCTAGCCGTGCTATATTTCAACAGTCAGTTAATCTGTCCCATTTGCATCTGACCTGCTTGAATTCTACAAGGTTCCTCTTGGCCTGTTCCTCCTGCCTGTCAAGATACCTCTGAACGGCAATAAAACTATCAATTATTTCCCCCAGGTTGGTGTTATCTGCAAATTTTCTGGGAGAGCACTCCATCTCCTCCTCCAGGTCATTGATAAACCTACTAACCCAGGATTTCAGTGTCAAGAATTTCATGCAGTGTTGGCTCATCTCCACAGCCCTGTTTGCAAATTTTGAAAAGTTCCATAAATGTTGCGTTTTAAAAAGCCAGACCATGGGAGGTAAAAAGCAGAGGTGTATGGTATGAACTCTTTGATCAAGTAGGGTCACATTGCCATGAACTGTCCTAGTCCTGGACCTGAACCTTACAATTTTCAATTCACACTGTGTGTCTGAATGTTAAAAGAGGGGAAAGAGAATTCCACTTGAAGCTGAGGGTATCCTGCAACCATAATTATGGTCTCCATGTAGCTACCCACAACATACATGTATATATATACACACAGATAAACATGCACATGAAAGCATGTATCTTATGGCAGGAACCCTCTGTGACAGGTTTCTGAGTGGAGTGAGCTTTTCCAGAAGAGTTACTGATCTCTGGAACAGGGTTTCTATCATGAAAATGCTGACATAACCTTTAACTGTAGAGCCACAAACAGCTTTGTTATATTACTTGTTCCTAGCTTATGTCCTTGCCCTGGAAACAGTGGTGGCATTGTCTGCTGCTAATTGTGTTAAGGGGTCGGGGAGAGTTGGCACTGATATCAGAAGGGAAAAATAATTTAAAATTAAAAATTCCCCTTATGTGAGTCATACAAACTTGAGGGAATTTTAAATGAATGGCTTTAGTTTTAGGTCTATGTATACGATACTCTAATTTTTTTTTTCCACGTTGCTGATATATCAGATGTAGTAAATACTCTTTATCAATCTAATATATTTTGGTTATTTTAAGCCCCCTTACATTTATAAATCTGGCTAGTGGATCTAATCGCCTTTTTTTACGTGCTGTTTTTCCTCGGTACTTTATGTAAAGAGAAACCAAAGCCTCACACAGCGCTTCCAACTCTCATGATTTTAATGTGGGTCTTGCAATATCTAGTGTTTTCTTTAAGCCTCAGCTCCTGGAGCTCAGTGATTATTTCAAGATCTCAGCTTTTTGTTTTGCAGCCCTTGAGGTTTCCAGGAAAACACTGAAAATCTGAATGCTAAAAGATCAAAAGTAACAATTTAACCAACAAAAAAAATTCTAGAAAAGGCAGTTCTGAATTTATTGTGGCTTTTACAGAGGCCTTTTAAAAGCTTGTAATGTCAATACTTTGAATATAATCAATTTGAAAGAATCTGCTTGGAATGCAAATTGCCACCAGGACTCCCGTTATTAATGCTATCTCCTAGAGGTGTGCAAAGCGAAGTCCTAGGGCTAGTTGTTTCTGACTTTTACAGATACGAATCCTGTTTTGGGAATTATCTTTTCTAGAGTGTCCCAGCCTAAAATCCCAGAGCTGGGCCATCTTTTTTAAAGCATTATGAAGAGCCCTTGGTCTTCTGCTGCAGATAAAGTATCATAATGGCTGACACCATCATCAGCTTGCAATCAGTTCTGCAAATGGATACCACATCTGAAAGATACATAACACTCTCGCGCTAAAGGCTTCTGTCGAGCTGCCTGTTACTTTTGTTTTCTTTCCAGAGGTGCTAATTTCCAGAGATAAAGAACTGACTGCTCCCAGTGAGAAATGCAAAGGACCTTGCAAAAGCTATTAAGTGTGGGAAATTAACAAACATGGGAAGCAAATGGCTGAATATATGAGTTTCACTCAATTAACTTTTTAACAAACAAAACCTTTAGTAGCTCCCCACTATTCCAGCTGTCCTGTGTTTGGTGTCAAGCAAGTGTTACTTAGCCTGGGGAAAGGCTAAGTTTTAGTCTGGGGAAGTCAGGGGGAACTTTTAAGTTTTGCAGCAGTTATCTTTTTCGTGACAGATTAGCCTTTCCTTCTCTTTCGGCATAAGGACATTATTGCCCCCGCCGTGCAGAAAGTGCAAGTTAAGGCAGGTATCTTACAGAGGGACTTTACCACACTGTGAAATCTCATCAGAGTTGCCCTCTGTGCCATTCAGTACAGAAGTAAGAGCAGGCAAACGTGTGGTGCAATCCATAAGCACAGCCCTTTGTGCAGCGTGTTCTCCTTGCATGAAGCAGGGGTGGGTTGTGATCTTCTCTTTGTCAAGTCCCGTCCATCTTCAGAGACTGCCCAAGCACAGAGCAAGAGCTGCAGGGGCTTGTGGTGCATTTCGTCTTAGATCCCCTGCTAGCATAACCAGAAGGGTGGGTTGTGTCTTTGGGATGGGAAGACAGGTAGTTAAAAGTAGCCTTTAATGTGTGACCTTGCCCGGTTTCCAAGGACTGAAGAAAGTCCCCGCTAAGCAAAGGTTTATGCTTTCCATGTGCTTCACAGTCCCTACACTTTCTGTCAGTACAATACAGTTTTAATGTATTCTGAAATCTTGTGTAACTTGATCACTGAATTAGATGATATTCTTAGGGATATCAATAGCCAGCTACTGGAAAGCTTGCCATCATAAAAGGGCTCCTTTTTGTTCTTGCTTAGTAAACGCATTAATCATAATTCAGCAGGGGGGGCGGGGGGAAGCCGGTCTTTTACAGTAAAACCATCTGCCCTTTATTTCTTTTGTTCAAAGAAAAAGACATAAAATTGAAGTTCCTTTAAAATTTTCCATGATAAGTGTTTCTCTGCTTTCTTTTTCAGCTTTCTCTAATTTGTACAAAGGAGACTTTGATTGATTGAAACCCCCTAGTAAACCTCTAAGTCCTTAACCACTTACTGCTTGCTTGATATAGCGTTTGCTGTTGTTTATAGTCTGCTATCCATAGGATTGGTTTTCGGTGTAATAAAGTACTAAAAATCTCATAGAGTTGTATCAACTTGGGTGTTCTGCAGTTAGCATGGTGGTTGTTATGCCTAATTCCCACAGCAGAGAGGGGGAGTTAGGGGGAGCATCATAAAGAACAAAAGTTAGTGGATTGCCAGCTGAGTAAAGCCCTCACTGTGAACAGGTTTGGGTAATAGCAATATTTCTAAAGGGGAGGGTAATGACACTTAAGTGAGGTTGGTCTTAGTAAGCAGTTGCAGGTCTGGATCCAATAATGTATCATTTACTGCGTCTGGAATAGATCGCTTGAATAAATTAAGTGAACTCTTACCCTGCTGTGAGCTTTCTTGCTGTGTGCTCTGTGCTTATTAGCCTCCTAGCCCCCAGTTTGACCCTGTTCCTTTCTTAAATTAATGCATCTCCAATTCCCTAATCTAGCCCTTTCTTTTTTTTTTAATCTCATGTTTCTTTGTTTCCACCCAACTTGAGGAAATAGCTGAGGAGTTTTCAACTGTTTACCCAGAGGCAAAATTAACAGGTGCATTCGGGGTTATTGTGAGGCTCATCAGATGCACAGAGGGCTTGGCTCAGCTCCCACTCTGATAAACAGAACAGTATTGTAAATTAATTGAAAACCGACCGAGATGAAAGTATCAATTAACACATAGGTATGGGTTTTAATTTTTTAAAATTTATTTTTATAGCGACAGAGGGGCATTTTTTAAAAGGGCATTTCAGCATGTCGGGATCTTATTATCTATGCTAAAGACAGAAAACATTATGATCCAGATTTGGTGAGAGGGTAATACTATAAAAGAAAAAGCATAACTTTTCAGTGAATCATAGCATTTTGAGCCATTATTAGCTGATAATACAAAACTCAGAGAGGACTTTTCAACTTTAGAGTGGCTTCTCCTTTGTTTAAAATGGAAAACAGAAATATCCTTACCACTGTACATACTGATTTTTGACAGAAATTCTTCATTCATGATACAATCAAGAGTGCAAGAAAGTGCATTTTCTGTCATTTCCATGATTTAATTTGGAAGGATTTTGCAAGCATGGAGCAGAGGGTCTAAAGGTTAAGAAGAAATGCATTATGATATGTGTTATGTCTTCATCCAGGGATCACTTACAGGAGATTCTAGTCAGCTTCACTTTATATTGAAAGGCTTTTCAGTAAGAACAAAAACTCTTTTAAGATTCACCTTCGTCATTGTGAAAAACTAAACCTCATATTTTTCAGAGAACTCTGTCTCCCTCCAAGCACTTCTAGTACTAAGGACAAAAAGCCTTGAAAAGTTCTTTGTTGCAAGGAGTTTTGCAATCCTTCATGTGTCACAATATGTGAAGGCAGCCTAGTTTATAAAATATCAGGAAGTTCACGACGAGCTGTTTAGTGACCTTGTAATAATCTGTCATTTCAGGCAGATTCTGTGGCATCTGAGCTTTTTAATGGTCATTTAGAAAACTGAATTCAATAAGACCGGAAAATAATTACTGCTCTGTTTGGCAGATAAGGATATGCTGGAAGATGCAAGAATTCTTTGGGTATTTCCTTACCATGTTTTGGAGACAACAGATTTTGTAATGGATTATAGAATAATCAGTATGTAACTGCAGCATCGATTACAAAACCTATTTTTCTGTGCTCTACTTGTGAGTGTTTGTGGACTGACATTGTTTGAGGGAATCAGAGAATGGGTAGGACTGCTGTCTGGTGTCTGCAACTCTGGAGTCATTTGCAGTGGTGGATAATGGAATAGGACGGAAACATCAAGATGGCAGCAATACCTTCACGGTGAAAAGCTGAATGGTGCTGTAATGTATTGCATTTAGTATGCAACATTGAACTCCACACCTGTATTCTGTATAACCTCTTCCAAATTGTAGTTAGGTGTTCCAGATACCAGTGCAAGTCTGTAACACTCTTCATTAGAAGATGGGGTTGTAGATAGTGCTCCCAGACCTCTTGTAGTTTTCATCAACTTTGGGGGCTAAACAGGGAGAAGGACATTTTTTGGAACTACAGTATCTTTAAGATCCCTTCCAACCCAAGCCATCCTATGATTCAGCTTTGTTGGCTGATATACAGTATCAGCAGTGGTGATGATCACAAGACAGTCTGAGCTCTGTGGCAGCTGTGTACACTTTCTCCCCTTCCTTGTTTCTCAGTCAATGCTAATCAATGCAGGGATGAAATTATTTTGATATCTGTGCTTCTCTGTGGGATTTTACAGCAGCATAGGTTACGCTGAAAGTTGCGAGAGAACGAACTGGATTTGTTTGGTTGAAGACAAACAGGCGATTTCCTTGCTCGTGGTTTCTCTGCTCCTTCTATCTACATTGACAGGTTTCTCACATAATCTTATCTGTTCTGTTGCTTCAATTTTTTTAAGTTTTCCACCTTTACAACTGCCCTGGTTAAACTCTTCTTTAGACCATTCTAGAGATTATCTGAGCATCCTACGATGTTCCTATTAAAAGAAGAAGAAAAGATAAAGGACACACAGAGAAGGACAGCCTCTGCTCTGATTTTGTATCTCAAGTGATCA
>VZTA01010774.1:95035-128857 GCA_013398855.1 Mohoua ochrocephala | reverse complement strand
TGTTTTGGAATTGATGAACTAGTTAAGAGGTACAGGCAATAGCTGAGGGATTCAGCTGTACCTACAAAAGATAGAATAGTACTTTTCCTTACGGATCAGGTCAGACTGGAGAGGTGGAGGAGGATTAGATGTGCTTCCAACCGCACTGGTTTTTGTAACCCCACAATGAGAGGTTGCTTCTGTCTCCAGGTTAATCAGTTCTGTAGTTTTCGCAATACGGCTGCATGTTTCCACCAGGTTTGCAGATCTCAGTTTGTCTTTAATGCCCTTATTCTTTATGAAGTTGAGTAGATCTGTGTGTTTCTCTTGGCACCCCTGTGTCACCCTAGACGCTGTGTGGGTCTGCATTGGTCGTGATTGCTTCAGAGCTGGCCTCATCTTTGAGATAAGTAAGAGGTAAGAGCTGCTCAGTTGCCAATCTCCTTAACATTAGAGTGAAATGCTATTCAAAGCGTATCTCTGTTGGAGACCCCATGCTCTCTTTCATGCTTTTGATCACCATGAAGTAATTCATTTAGATGTCAGAAAAGTTAATTAATATATCACTGAAATTAACATGGACACTGTTCAGTTGGAAAGCTATTGCTCTGTGTACTATCCAGACTCAAGCCTTGCTGTAATGTTTACTTTTTGCTCTCAGTCAAGAATTTCTTCCAGCTGTAAAGGGGAAAACATGATATGGTTTACATTTCCATAATTAAAGTTTGAACACACAACTACAGATATGGGGACTTAGGGACATCATGGAACATCAGGAATTTATGGACTTTAAAAATTATTTTAACTCTTTAAACCTTTCTATCATATCCTGGAGAATTACTTATGTTCCATCTATTAATTCACTCTTTTAGTGTAGAAAAGCAAAACACTGAATTTTACCTGTGTTTTAGGCAAGGTAAGGTGAACCAAAGCAAACCAAACTTGATAGCAATTTCTGCTGCCTTTGATAAGGGGCCTGATTTTGTGTGTGTTTTCAGCAGTGGGTCAATTAGGCTCTGCAAATACTTTGTAAGTAATCAAATTGCTGCCCAAGTCTGATGCAGAAGAATACCGGGATGGAGGCTATTGACTGAACGTCTGTGTTATCTCAGAAATGTCCGTGCTGTAGCATGTTGGGAGCCACTACAATCTTGGCAAATGAAAGTCATGTATTCTGGGAGCTATCCTTGCCTAAGATGGTTGCCAGTAATTCCTTCTTCTACTGTAATAAATTAGACTGTGTCCCCATTGGGCGGGGGAGAGGGGAGCAGGGAGGAAACATTGGAACATGTTTTTGAATACGAGTGGGTCCATAAATAAATTTGCATGGAGAATTCAGAAGCTGCAGAAAAAAACAGTGTACATTGTCAGAAGCTGTGTTCTTGCAATTGAGGCATCTCTTGGACTTCCAGAAAGACATAAACACGTTGTGAATTTTCCTGTGAAGTGTGAAATGCCAGACTGAAGATTCACGTAGTGAGTGGTTTCAAGAGAACACACGGAAACCAGAAGAAAGGAGGATGTAGTGAAAATGCCCGTATAGAAAATATGACTAGACCAGTTGGGATTAAATGAGTCCAAAGGGCCATTACGATCTCAATTATTTTATAATTCTCTGATCATTTTGTAAGTTGGATGCAACTGCTTTCTTAAAATTAGATATATCCCACGTGTCAGATATTTTAAGATTCAGCTTCCCGTAGTGCTTGAAGTGTCTTTACAAAGACAGTTCTATACCAGTACAGACTCATTAGAGTCTTCTTCTTGGTTCTTAATTTGCTCAGTTTAGGTATAGAAGTGTGATATATATACTTGGGTATACTTCTTGCTTCTCCTCTCCAATGCAGTTAATAGTCTCATGGATATCATTGCCCACTAATAAATTTAGATGCTGGCAATAAGTATTGAATTGCCTTTTTTTTTTAATAGTTCTTGTTAAATGCTTTATATCTCATGCTTATAAAAATGCATTGGATTGACACACACATTGTACAAATGGGGGGGGTTACTTTTATCTCAAGAGAAGGCTGTATTTTTGGTTAAAATCAGAGCAGTCTAGAAGAAATAAATGTGGGGTTTGTTGTTTGGTTTTTCTTTAGTTTAGTTTTTCCAAGAGATCTGAAGTGTCATTCATATGGTGAATGCTCATGTAATGGTAATAGTGTGAATTGAATCCAAAATTGTTTGTATTTTCTGAAGTGCACAATGCAATTGTAGTTCTAAGGAACCTTGTCTTACAAGGAACTTACTCTGTAGATGGCAGAGAGAGTGGGCAGATTTGCTTGAGCCATGCTGCACTACTCTAGAAGGATCTGGATTTTTTTCTGCTGATCTCATTGGACCACCTACCACTGAGATGAATGAAAGGAATTCCTTGGGAAAATTAAATACAATATTTTTTCCTAGCATTTTCATGGCCTTGTCTGAGTCTCCATCCTATGACTTCTTGCTCTGGGAGTGAGGCTTACATTGGCATTTGCAGGAAGTCTGATTCAACCAAAAGACTTGAGCCTATAAATATTTGCAGTTCCATAGCTATGTCCGTGATACCAGTGTGTCCTTTCCTACTTCTCAAATTATTGCATCCAGGAACAGATTCCTGAACAATTCTTTAAATTACTTCTGAAAAAGTACACACACAAGGTACCTTTTATCAGAGTCCTAATATTTCTGTTCTGCATCTTAAAACCACGTTTTGAAATACAGTGGAATTCCTTGAAGCCATATATTAAGAGGGGAAATTATACTAATTCAGTAGGATAAGAGTCATCTTGCTCTACAGTTTTTTAAATTGCATTGTGGTTTTTAGAAATAGCTGAAGGGAAGAATGAATAGTCACTCTCAACAGAGAATATCTGAGTTCGAATTCTCTGGAACATTCCAGTGCTGTTGAATAATCATTTTTGTTTTCCTCTGCATGTGAGGTAAGTATGTATGTCTGTTTGAGGGCCATGAGGCATTTCATTTACCTGTTAGAAGTAAGCTTTGTAAATTTATTTATAAGAGAAGACAAATTATTTTGGAAAGCTTTTTTTTTTCAGAGGTAATGCATAGAAGTAATATGCAACTTTTAAAGACAGCTAGGCTATCAAGACTATGTCTTTTATAATACATTGCATAGAGTGCAAATTACCTGTAAATTAAACGCTTCTGGAAGTAAGATAACTACACACAAATAAATAATTAACTTGAAAACTTCTTAATACATGTTTTGTGCAGTAGCTTGTACTTTGGAGGGGAAGCAGTGAGGTTAGGTTACGCACTTGTGAGCCAGGTTGCTGATTAACTGTGTTAGAGGAATATTCCGAAGCCGAACGCTACTTATAAATCCCCTTATGTGTGTCAGTGGCTCTGCCACTACAAAGGCTTGCATATATGCTGAATGCTGTGCCATGGGAGCGTTCCCCTCGAGGTGACAACTCATGCTGAGTGAAACCAAGGGTAATTGTAAATATTTCCAGGCTCAGATTCTGCTCGAGAAGCTGAGTATGTACATGTACATATGCAAACACTGTCACGTGCTGCACTTTAAAAATGACTGTTTATAGCTGACCGGTGTTTTTCTGTGCTTTTTGCCAGGTTCTTCACATTTAAATTAGTCTATAGCAACACTGGCAGTGGAAAGTTTGTGTATCTAAAACGAGGCTGGCTGCTAACAAAGGAAGTTTTTAGATTATCCAGTAACCCGCTATCCCTATCAGCTAAAATCATCTTGTACTAACTGTCAATAGCCTTTTGAGGGAAGCACAACATACCCAGGCCATTGCACAAGATTTTATTCATCTGCATTCTCTCTCCAGCTCTGCACAGAACTGGGAAGCTTAAATGGCCATGGAAAGGCCCTGGGTATCTGCTTCAAACTCTGCTCCCAGACCTGAAGGCCTTGCAGGCGGATTCTGCCTCTGGGAGGATGCATGCTACCCTTTCCCTCCTGCATGGATGGCTCTTCTAGGCCCATCGGCTGCTTCTTCCAGAGAAGCAGAGCATCTGGAGGGTTTTTTACAACTTAGAGAAGCATTAGCTCTCAGAAGTTATTTGTGTTGTTTGAAGTACGGCTACTCCCTGGTACTGTCATCTTCTCACCCATGGGAACATGACCTCATGGAAAAGCGTGTGTGGGCTCAGTGTCATCATTTAAGCATGTCAGAGAATTGTTGTTTTTCACCCTGCACTCCACTCCTGTTACCGGAGAGGAACACTGAGCTCATAATCGGTAACAGAAATCTTGTTTGATGCTTCTGTTAATAAACATTGCACCGAGTGAAGTTTATTGTCTCTCCGATGGAAGGCATCCTCTGACACAGTAAAAGTGCAGTTAGCAGATGCTGGCCGCGCCACACAATTCCTGGCAAATGTATCTTTTAATGTTTTCATGTTTTAGAGTGGAAACTAAGCATTCCCCTTTCGTTGGAAGGAAGAAGATGTATCTGATTTAGAATGACTGGAGTAGTAAGTCATGGGCAGAATGATGGATCTGAGATATACTTGAAGGGATAATTGTACACAACCAGTAAAGCTGGTAAATATTTAAGGGTCATGGGTTAAATGTCAGAGCCACAGTACTTGAGCTCAACTCCATAAAGTATCAAGAATGACTGGTAATTAAATCCAGGGTATATTTCACCAAAGGGAAATAAATTTGACAGCGAACAACCAATACTGGATTACCACCTCTCAGAGGTTAGGGATCATGCTAGTAATTGTAGGTGGTTTACAGTTGTTAACATAATAGTAATAGGTAGAATGATTGCTTACTCATAGACATCACAATGCTAAGACTAAATCTTCTGTACGTTAAAGAGAAAAAGAAGTCCCCCCAATCATTACAGTGACTTCATTTTATTTCACTCAGCATTTTGCTGTTTAAAATAAACATCCTTAGGCGATGCCTGCTCAAATCTCAAAAGTGAAGGTAATCGTGATACAATATCCCCAACTCTTCCCTGAAGATGAATGTAAGGAATATTTAAAGTTGTAGTAGAAAAGCGGCTTTGTATTTTTCTGAGTTGTTTTACATTTAGAAATCAACATGGAGAAATATGTCTGCATTTAATGATTGTGACAAACTCCTTTCTTTCCCTGCTCCCCCACCCAAGATGGTTTTGACCACTGAATAATCCTGTCTTGATGAAGCTCTCCTTGGTAGTCTGCTAAGGTCTTACTTTTATGGAACATTTTAGCCAAAATTTTCAAGATACACTTAAAACCATAGTTGATAATTAATGTGGTTTCACATACTGGAAACTGATGCACAGATCTGATGCAGGATTTATTAATTGCAAAATCTCTTGTGTTGTGTTTCAGGCGATCACCTAACCTAGACACCAATTTCTTCTTATCAGAACTCAGTAGTTTTTATGTTTGTCAGCAGAAGGAGGTGCAGAAGGAGGTGCTTAGCACAAGCTCTGGCTAGAGAAAAGATTGATTTGCAAGATTTCACAGCAGATAGGGGAACATTATTTAATACTGGAACAGAGCACAGAGCTTTAAAAATGTTTAATCAAGTGGTCTCATTATTTTGAGAAGCTCATAAGAGAAAATTCTCTGTTCCTGCCTTCTCTCGTATTGACTCCAGTTCATTTGGAATTTTGCATCACCAAGGGTTTCTTGTAATCATGTAATCATGCAGAAGATGGTCTATTTGGGTACAAGAAGCATAATTTTTCACAAACACAATAAATAGGACTTAATAATCTTCAGGTCTGAGAGGAGGAATGCAAACTGGGCCAAATTCATGTAATCCTAAGTAATCATCATGAATAAAAAGCTAACCAAAGGTATCTGTGTCTAGTGTTGAAGACGTTCCCGACTCTTTTCAACAATATTAAGTATAGTTCTTTATACCCAAGGTGACCAGCAATGGTAGAGGTAGGGGACTGACTTGAAAGCTTGGCTGCTGCTCGTAACCGAGTAGGATGTGTTGGTGTTTGACACTGCAGTTCCTCCTGGCAGCTTGTGCTGCATTGCAGGTCTGCAGCTCTGACTGGGATTAAGTTAACTGGAGTGGTAATCATGTAAGTGGCAGCGAAGACAAAGAAACTTACTGTCACCATGAAGAAATTTAAGTAAATCTCTGTGTGCTTGCAGATCTCTGTAGTTTTTGTCAGAATCCTCCTAACTGTGGTAACAAAAAGGACACAGTTTGCCTTTGCTTGCCTCACACAGCTAAAACTCTTCGAGAATAACAACCTTGACTCAGCTGTACAAAATGAGGTGATTTGTAACAAACTTGAGCAATTTTATTTATTTGTTTTGGGGAATTTTGTTTGGTTTGAGGGTTCTTGGATTTTTTAATACTTTCCTGTTACCAGCAAGCTTCCTGCTGGGACAGAAAGTTTCTCCAGGTTCCTCAGGGGACAAGTGGGTTTGTTTGAGTGGTCTCCAAGTGACGGCTACCTGTCGTTGGCATCAGCACTGCTGTTGCTCACTTGCTGCCTTCTTCTCTTCCTCACTGTTCCTCTCTGCTCCCCCCGCCCTTGCCTTTTTTCTCCTCTGCAGCCATTCAGCTGTGGGCAGTCGTAATGCCTGGCACAGCCCTTGGTTTGTCTTTCAGGTCCTCCTGTTTCCTCCTTGTGAGGCCCAGAGGTTTCCAATGTCTGCAGTCGTTTCAGGTCTTCCTTTCAGAAAGGCAAAAGCTGCTGTGGAGATCCTGTCCAGACCTGTGGGAAAGTGCAGCCCAGCAATAGCTATTAATACTGTTCCTTTCCCAGTCCTTCTGAAAGGAACTCCCAACAGGAAGGTTTCAGTGCTCTGCACGACTTTGCAGCTTCGCTTTAACTCTTTGGCTCCTACATCATTAAGCTGCCCCAACAAAACTGCCTTGGCTTTTTTTCCCAAATGCTCATTGTCTCTTGCTGTAATTGCTAGCAGAGGTTTGCCATTAAGAGTCTTTACAACAGCATTTTTCCCACTCCTCCCCAGGGAGATGCTAGTAGTGCTCGATTCAGAGATTATTGATGTCGGCTTCGGTGTTTGGAAATATGTCTTTAGTGTCATCGCGGTTAATAAAAGTGCTTTAAAGGATGGTATCAACAGGTTAGCTTGGCTTGCCAGTCATGATATGTGAAGGGGTTTGCATGCTAACCTTTTTGAGTGTAGTTTGCTCTGCTCCTTGAGGCTTTGCTCTCCTTCAGCCTCCGTACTAAACACTAATGGCATACTGCACATGCACTGCAAGGCAAGAACGGAGCTTCTCGTTGCTCTCTGTGCCTCTTCTGGCCTCTCTTATAAGAGCAATAATTTAACAGAAAAATAGGGGGAAGGGGTTTATCATTGCTACATAGGGTAAGCAATTTGCAGAGTTGTTTAATTTTAGACGTATTTCAAAGTGCCAGCAGTTCATGATATAGCCACTGAAATACTAGCGCTATGAGTTCTCCCTAGAGGCATTTTTTTGCAGTTTTTTATGGTTTTCCCCTCTAGGAAACAAAAATAATTTAGTCAGTTTCACTTTTGTTTCTAGACTGATTCCAATCAAGGTCATCCTAGTTTTTTGTGGACAGGCAGCTTATTACTGCATTTGCACCTTAACATGAAAGTATTTCCTCTGTAAAACTGAAAAGCTGGGTTTATCCTTCTTATCTGCATTTAACATCTGTGCTTATTTGTCATACATAGTTTTAAAAATTGCTTCTGTGGTTCTGTGGAAAAAATTGGTTAATGAATGTAGTCATCAACACAGTTATTGGCAAAATGTCCAACAGCAAGATGTTCCCAGTGGTTGTTGCCTAAATAGCAAAAGCAAAAAATGTAATAATAGCAGTTTATTTACACATGTCTGGCACTTTTTAATTTAGAATGAACCATCTCCTTTTTTAAAGTGTAATGGAAGACACAGGATGGTAGCAGTGCCACAATGATGTTATGATTAGAATACCCCAAAAGCGTAATTCTGAGCAATTTTTGTGTTACTCCATTCTCCCACAATCCTTTCCTTTAGAGCTCCCGAGAAAAATAGGAATGCTGCCTAAAAACATGTACCTAAAAAGCACAACTTGAAATGCTTCTTCTCTTTTTATTAAAAAAAACCCAAAACAACCCAACCAAAAACCAACAAAAGGCACACATACATGTTCTTTGTGGAAAACTAAATTATGTAAGAAAATAAATGCTACTTAAGAGGAAATGTAACAGATGAAGTATAAAGAGTTTTACTTCCTGTATTTTGATTTTTAACCTTTCCCAAACTTTCTCTATTGTAAAGTTAAAACAAAGTCTTATCAGCGAGTGCCATATAGCAGCAGCTGGATAGCATTAGAGCCCTCTGTATGAGCTATTCTTCTTCATTACCTTTTTCATGACAGCTCTTACTTTGCACACAAAATGTTACTTTGTATTGGAGATTTATGTAATATTGGTGTCTTCCATTCTGAATTAAAGCATGACTGTGGTGAAATGGAGGGTTTACAAGTAGAGTCATTAGAAATTTATGGGACAAAAAATGATGAAATTTAAAATGTTTAGTGAAAAAAACAGGCATTTATACAAGGACTTTAATAATTCCCCTTTCGCTGGCCCCACCTTGAATCATCCCTTCTCTTCATTACTTTGGTTGGTTCAGGGAGGGTGTTTGATGCAAATCTGTTTCTGGTTTCTGTGTATATTAAAGTTAAATAATCTGTTGGGTGCATTCTTGTTAGAGCAAAAATTGCCCACAGTCTTGTTCATTACCTGATAAACTGATGTGATTAATCTTTAACTTCTAATGTTTATTTAAAATGTCCCTAATTTATTTAAATAGTAATTTAAATTTGGAGCCAGCAGAGTGATCTGCTACTAGGACAGCATTCAGGCCTGGAGGAATCAAATTACATCTTGGACTTTTCCTCTAACAGAGCCATAAGGAGCATGGGAATGCTGGAGAAGTGTTACCCTCACTCCCTGGGGTGAGAAGGCATTGGTTTTTATTATGGTTTCAAATTACTAGATGAGTTCAGGATTTTTCTGATAAAATATGTTATCACAGAAAAAAGCGTTGGTCTGTTTCAATCAAATGTTTGCAGGAGCGTGCCAATTCTGGTGGCAGTCAACAAAACAGTTTCAAGTCTTCATTACCTCTGCCATTACTGGGTTTTATAGACCAATGATCCACATATTCAATCCCACATTACAGCAGTACATTTTACCGTATTACTGAACATTCTAAGATGGATATTTACAAGTCTATTCACGGATTCATTCTGTAGGAATAATTTTGCAAGCAATTACTTGACCCTGGCCTCCCACGTGCCACCTGAAACTTCTGGTCTGTGGTCTGTAGAGCTGCATGGTCTTTGGTCCAGAAATTGGAAATTATCTATACACAGGTATCATAACTCCAACAAAACAGATGCATGGGTGCAACCGGAGAAAAATCCCTGAGGTGTATAAAAGACACTTCCGAAGGGCTAGGCTTCAATTCCCTGATGTGTTTTCAGTGAACTAGGGGTTTAAGAGATGGATACGGACTCTCTACATGTTGAGCAGCAGGTGGTTCTGGGATAGATCTGTCCTGGGGATGTTGGTTTGGTTTGCCTTCCCTCTCTCAACTTCAAAAGGCTTGGGTTCATACAGGTGTGAAGTGGAGAAGTTTTAGCATTGCAGAAGGGTTATTAGTAACAAGACAGTGATTTCTCACCCGGATCTGCCAGTTAGCTTTCCAGCTGTTTTGAGTGTGTTTAGAGTTGTCTAATTTTAAGCATGCTCTAAGCAAGACCTGTTTGCAGCACGTATTTATGCTGCTGTTAGTCAAAGAGGCCAAGAACAGTAGTGATGTCTTAAGGGGATAACCTTCCCTGGAAATTAACTTCTTTCTACTCTCCTCTGTTTCCATGCAAGTGTTCATGTTTGCTGATTAAGGGACCAGACCAGACGAAGCCTAGAGTTGGTGTTTCTCATTTGAATGTGTGTTTGGGCTGGTTTCCTAAGGAAACAAGGCTTAGGCAATCACACTGTTTTTCCTGTGCCTTCCTTCTCCCTGAGGGCTTTTGAACTTGCTAGACAATTTCAAATGAGAGTCTCACAGATGATTAATTTTCTTCAAGTCTGAAAATCAGTGGCCACATAAGGGAGAGGAACTGAAACTAATGCCCCCACTGAGGGAATGGTAAGTACAACTTAGCTGTTGTTCCTTCTGTTTAACTGGAGTTGCCCAGTCGGATGGCACACAACTAGGCTCTCCCCTGGCTCTAGTGGAGGCTGTCCTTGCCTGGACAGGTGTTATCATGAACATCAGAAGAGCAGGACCTTTTGGAGGAGGGAGGAAGCAAGCAGCTGAAATGGTGAAGGACATTAAAAATTACAAATCTGTGAGAAGACGGGCATCATTAATTCTGTTGCTCACAGGAAATATTGTTGCAATGGTGGACTTCACATTAGTGAGTTGTGGAGACCAGCATGACTTCTTCATGCTTCATGGAAATACTCCTGTCGGCTGTGAGACAATCACACCTTTCAAGGCTGTGACACCCTAGTCCATACGTGCCACTTGCCTATTAATTTCTGACCGTAACCTTGCGTAGGAATACGGATAATACTAGGCAGAACAGTTGTGTTTCCTGTGGCTACATCCTTTCAAGGATAGCCAAGAAAAATATTTTTTTTTAAAAAACTTTTCCTAGAGCTTTGTCTTTCTTTGCATCTACTCTCCAGACTACTCTCACCTGTGCTTTTCAGTTCTGGTTGTTTTGTCGTATTTGTTGCATCATCTCAGGGATACTTGTCTAGTTTAGGCAAAATGACTGACAGCTGTCTGTATCTGCCTGTGCTGTCACTTGTTAATTCAGAGAGCCTGACCCTTCAGCACTGTGCACCTGCAAACAATAAACTGTCACCATCACAGTGTAATTTTATTTTTTAGCATGTTTTAAAATATGTAATAGTATTTGTATGGCTCATAAAATTAAAGTACATAATACTGTCATCATGTAGGGGTCAAATGATCAGTATTGTGTTAACTTTGCCTTTTTTACACACTACCATTTTTACATTATTCATTTGAAAACTTTCTTCAACAGATGTAGCATGTGTTATGGTCTGATGGCTGCCAAACTCCAGCTGCAGACTTCTTGAGGCCAAGAACCTCTTCTGAAACTCTTTGTCATTTTGAGTTCAGATGTATATTTGAGGACAGTTCTCCGGCCTTCAAAGGTCTTCAGGGACAAAATTCATTAAGTTAGTAAAGGGTAATCACACCCAAAGAGAGATTTTGAAGTCTGAAAATGTTTCAGTGCAATTCTGCCCTGGTCCTATTTGAAAAAGAATTAAGTAATTTTAGAATTGCTTGTTCCCTTCTGTCAGGATGTCAGTCGTGTGATCTGTACCACTTCCGTCTCTGTTTGAATTTTCTCCATTTTGTTAAAATTCCTGCCTCAGGCTTTCCTTGCCCTCCATTCCTCGCTGTTGTTCAAGGGTGCTTAATTCCTGTTTAGAAGTGGGATGAAAACTCTGTCAGCTATATCTGGGTCTTTTTAGTTGCTGGGAACAGGTTTTGGGCTTTGAGACAGTCCTAAATCACCCAAAGCAGCTTTTTCTTTCTATGGGAGTTTAGCTGCAACCCATAAATATTTACTCATCAGCCAGGTTTCTTTTGTTTGTCCTGCCATCTCTTCTTGGTCCTGGCAACATAGCAAGTGACAGCTTGAAAAGTTTGGAATGTTAAAAAAAGCTAAGTGGAAACAGGAAGGAAACAGAAAGAGCCAGTGAGAGTTTGTTTTCTATTGGGAGGTAGGAGCAAGACTCACTGCAGTCAAAGAAAGTCATTTGGCTTCCAGAACATTCTTCTGGAAACCTGCTTGAATGAAGACAGCAGAATGACAGACATAAGTGACAATGCTTTCCTACCCAGAGGGAAAATACAGAGAGATGAACTAAAATACTCGGCAAGAGCTCTGTGTGCAAGTCAGTTTATATATATGCTAAAGCAACATCAGACCAGGGATGTATCAGGTTAAGACTCCAGCTGGTCTACAGATGGAGTGAGAAGGATTACAGAAATGTCCCATCACAGAGGATTGCAAGAAAATCTTGAGAGTAGCTAGTATGAAAATACTGAACTTTCAACAGTGTATTAACTATTAATAGGAACTGCCATGCTGGCTCAAACCAGAATTTCATCTTGCTAAACACCCTGTCTCTGTCAGAGGCCAAAAATGAAAGCTTGGGAAAAGAGCATAGGAAAAAGACAAGCGCATAAGTGATCCTTCCCAACGTCCACAATGAGTAAGGTGTGCAGCGCCTGTGAATTTCTCAGAGACTAGCTTTGTTTCAGCACTTATGTACAGAATTATATTTCTAAATCTCTGTGAGATTACTGGAAAAAAATTGGCATAATTGTTTGTAGCCAATTGTTGGAAGATTTTCTGAGCAGGGAAAACAGATGTAGGAGCATCTTGTGTAAAAGAAGATATTCTTTTTATCTGAGTGAGATGTCATTAAAGCCAATTCTAGATAATACACATATCTTGAAGAGCATTGCACACATGCAACAAGTGTTGAATACGAGCTGCTGCTTTTTTTCTTCTTTTTTTTTTTTGTTTTGTTTTAACTGTATGAGCCCTGTAGAGCACCTTAAGTTGTTCTGCAGCTCGATGAAGCACAGAATGGTACGATTCAGTTCCACCTCTCACTAGTCCTAAAAGTAGTATTCTCTCATCAATGAAACATTCCCGCTTATACTAAAGTCAAAGTGGTGTCTCAGCACATTTTAGCTTTGGGGTTTTAAGTGGGAGCTAGTCTGGCTTCATGCTAAATTTCTGTTAGATTTGGACAAGACAGAATTCTTTGACATTGGAATTGCTTGGACAGCAGAAGTAAGAAATAGTCCTGAATTTGTTACTGGAGAAGGGAACATGTTCAGGTCACAAAAAAGCTTTTTTCCTTCTCTGCTTCTCCTGTTTTTCTGGGAAAATTTACTGCTCTAATTGTGTAATTTGTCATTTTGTGATGATTTCCTCTGATTTTTAGCTGTCATTAAATTACTGAAATGCTGAATGAATAGAATGTTTATGTGAAATATTAATGTTATTATTGGCTCATCAGGTCGTGTCAGGCAGATGTATTTCTGCCTTTACCCATTACATTTTGAGTAATCCCATTGGAAGTCTTACCATTATTAGAACCTTAAAAAACCACTAATTACAATATATTTGTAAAAAGTTAGTATACCACCACAGTTATATTTAATATTTATAAAATCTATATAATTCCTCTTCCTCAGAACTGTTTATTTACCAAGGGTTTGGTTATTGGCTTTTTTTTTTTTTTTTCAGGAGACACTAAGGAAATGCTACTATGTTAGCTTGATTCTGTCTTCTTTGTTAACTTCCTCAGTAATTAAAAGGTGGTTATTCGTGGGTAGCAGTTTGCAGAATACTTTTCCTGTTGATGTCTTTTGGATTCCTTCTTAGAGAGTACAGATCAACAAAAATGCGTGTGAGTAACTTCCATAAAGCAGGTGTGTCAGGAGCATAGTTTGAGCTTTCATTTCAAGAAATTTACAGTTTAATTACAACACACTCAGCTCTCTCAGTTGTTGGTTGGTATTTTTTTCTCCTGAGAAAAGACAAAAAAGGCTTTGTAATCCTGCGCTGCTGCGTTCAGGGTTTAGATCTCACCTTGTAAAAGTTTTTATTGCAGCCTCCTCCTCCACTTGTGCCATGAAACAGTGAATCACTCCTTCATGTCTCTAAGTACAACTGCAGCTCTCATGTTTTATCCTGACACCTCCTAGATGAGCTTTCCATACCAGGGAAAGGGAGGACATTTGATGCTTCTAATATTATTCTGACGCCTCCCCTTCTCAGAGGAGTCAACCTTGCTGGCTGCCTTGGCTGTGAATCCCAGCATGAGACCACATTCAGGGTGATTAATGTCTGCAAGGGCTCAAATCACCCCTGGGCTTCTTCCAGGGCATTCATTCTCAGGGCATAACGTTTCACGTGTTCAGCTGCAGGATGACCTGGGCAGAGGCCCAGTGGTGCCAATAATTTTCCGTGCTTTGTACGAGTATCCAGAGAAACTAGTCCAAAGCGACTGACAGTGGCCTCCCTGGTTGCTGCTAATGATCTTCAGTAGCTGAAGACTTCCTTCCTTGTGTGGCCCTCACACCTTACTGTGTAAATAGGTAATCTGTATTGTGGATGTGGAGACTTCTTCCTTAGAAAGTAATGGCCTCTCTCCTCTTCTGTTTTTTGGAGGGATGGGAGCTGGGGGGCACATAATATTTTTCCAGAATGTTTTCTCTCAAAAAGCTCATCAAATGATGCTATTACAGGAGTTGTTCAGCAGGTTTTACATTAGATTTCCCTTTGGTGCTCCGCTGTGTTTTACTTTGGCTAAATACAAGAAATCTAATTTAGAAATCTTTTCTTTTTTTTCCTTCCTTTTAGTATTTATATGTGGGAGCCAATACTGCAGTTGCAAAGTTTGTCTTTTAATAATCTGTCTGTTTTAAGAAAAAGTACTGAATTTCACTTGAACGAGAACATTTCTGTAATTACATAATAGTCAGCCTGAATAACGTGAACACAATTGTGCCCATAGGATGAGGACATGACTGAGAGAGATTTCCCTCGTTGCTTTGCACGTGGCTGTTTCAAATTACCTTAATAACAGAGCAATGCACACAAAGAGAAATGCACAATGAGAAGGTACCTCGTCCAAAGCAAATAATGGCTGCGTATTCCTCGGTAGCTGAAAAAGAAGCAAATGTATAATGACGTGCAGGAGAAAGCGTGAGGGAATGTCTTGTTACCTCGAATGCTCATTTAAGCTTAGACAAGGTCTGTATGTATGGATAAGCTTTCCTGAGGCAAGCCAGTATAGTTGGAAGCAGTAGCAAAGGTTTTGGTCTAGTGTCAGGGTTTCTTCTTACTTCCCTGTTCTGTAGGTACAAAAATGGTGGTTGCAAATAGTAATTGAGCCTTGAAACTCCAAATACCCTGTTTGTGGCATCTAGAAGAAAATCTGGTCCCGAAAATCTCCGTAAAAATCATGGTTAGTCTTGGAAATTCGTTAGTGTAGCATACTTCTCCAGGCAGATGAACCATAGAGCACCTGGGTAGCGCTGAGGGACGTAGTGCCCCCTCCAAGCAACCAGGGAGCATTTTGGGTGCTCACAGCTGTCTCTGGTACCTGTGCCAGAGTGGGATTTTAGTCCCTGAAAGAAACCAGTAAAGGTCTTGAGATGACCTGAAGTGATGAGACCAATGGAAGAAAAAGGTGAGTCCCTTGATTTCGTTATCCCAATTGCAGGTAGATTAGATAAATTGAGACTGTTTTGGCAAATGGTATATACATCATTCGTGTACACAAAGTCATTCCCATATATGAAAGAGTGCATGTGGTTTCCCATTTTCCATCAGTGCAATACCCTGGTTTAATTGCAATAAAGATGAATTCTTCCTAGCTGCTGAAAATCAGCTCTAAAGATCACTGATGTTACACATAATAGATTTTTTAGATTTTTTTTTTTCTGGGCCAGGCCCAGGCATGGAAATGACAGTTAAAGTTCATCTCTTGCTTGAAATGTATCTTGAAAGGGGAAATTGGAAGATGTTGCTCTGTTTCTGGATAGACATTTGCATGTAGCTGATTTCTCTGTAGTGCAAAATTCCTCGGGCACTCTTAACTTTCACAGGCTTACCTTCAGTAAAACCAGGGACATGGTGAACATTCCCAGGAAAGCAAAAAGCTGCCTGCATTTCTGTTCCCCAAGGAGAAGCACCCCACAGCTACAATCTGTGGCCCAGAGAGCCCATGGGAAAACTCTGCAGGAGGAATTTTCTTGTAGAGCCAGATGCTTCAAGCCCTTAAGCAAGTGGCCTTGGATTTTACTAAGAGTGTTGTGATTTTACGGAGAGCATAACTTGTATCTAAGAAATAGGGGGAGGTACACCTTAAAATTCTCACCACAAAAAGACTCGCACAGAACTAGCAGAAATGCAATATCAGATGTAGATCCTCATCTCTGATAAGAGTAAACTTTTCTCAGTCCAGTTTTTTGGAGTAGATTTGAAAATTCAGTAGGTGTTTTGGGTTTTAAGTTCTTTTCAGGGATGGTGAGGCTAACATAGACAGTGTGTCACATCCATGCACTAGACTTGGATATCCATAACTTAGAGTAAAAGTTTAAAAATTAGGGAAACATAGCATACACAGTAGGAAAAGCCAGAAAAAACAGATGTTAACTTCTTGCCTATTAAGCTTCCTCTGTCTTTAGAAGGCAGACTGCCTGCAAGTTTTGAAGGACGACAGAAAAGTTTATATAAATTTTTGTGAGTGTGTGAGGGCAAGCCTGTACTTGGACCAACTGAGGTACACCAATGTGTGCAGCTAATGCAAAAACAAACACAAAGACTTCTTAATGAGCATATAGTGTTTAAAAAGACCTCTCTTCTCCTCACGTAACTTCAATTTGGTCCTGCTTCTAGAGCTGTTTAAATAGAAACCATATTCACAAAATTCAAGGTAGCCTGTTGAACACTGACAATGTGTTAGACTAGCATTTTTTTTTGTTTTGCCATTTTAGTGCTAAGTTAGCAAATGAGTTGTTAAATTACTGCTTTTTCAGAAATAAACACACGATTGCACGTTGCCTTATGAGAACCAACCAATTTTTAAGTGTTAAAAAATTAATTAGTCCTTATTAAAAGACTGTGGCCATTAATATCAACATATTTCAAGCCAGTTTAAAGAGCAATTGCTTTAATAGGGCATATTCTAGAGAATCAAGTTTGTCTTGTAAATTACAGAAATTCCAACCAATACATAAGTATTTACAGTAACTGTTTACTGTTACACTTTGTGCATTGATGCATTGAACTTAGGAATATTTCCACATGTAAAGCATTTCCCACTAGAGTTCTTGGGATTATTCATACTTATCAAACTATTCAGGTGACATTAGTTACAGGATCAGGACCTTTGGTGATTTTTTTTTAGCCCCAGGCACTTTTAATTCTATTGTATATTCTCATCCTCTCATTTTTGTCATTGTAATGCTCTAAAATGAACATTTCCATTGTCTCCATTTTAGGAACCTCTCTTAGCGAGTATGTGTAAGAACAATTTGTGCATATTATTTTTCCTTGGTTTGTTTTAACTTTCTGAAGAAGGGGGATCCTCTTTACAAACTCCATGTGCTGTTCTGAAGCCAGTAAAAATTGAACCAAATGATCTATGAAAAGTACAGTTTTGGTGTGATTTTTAAAATATTTTTCTACCTTTAAGTAATTTATATTTAAATATTTTTAATTAAAGGCTTTCATAAACAGGTGCAGTGTTACCAGTGTTTAATTTAGTAAATATTTCCATATAAAGAAGTTTCCTTTAATTAAGTACTCTAAGTATAAATTAATTGCTGTGTTTCTAATGAAAATAGAGTACTGTGTCCAGTTCTGGGCTCCTCAGTACAAGAAAGACAAGGAGCTACTGGAGAGGGTCCAGCAGAGGCTACAAAGATGATGAGGGGCCTGGAGCATCTCTTCTATGAGGAGAGACTGCGGGAGCTGACCCTGTTTAGTCTGGAGAAGGGAAGACGAGGAGGGAATCTCATCAACACGTATAAATATCTCAAAGGCAGGTGCCAAGAAGATGGTGCCAAACTCTTTCATGGTGTCCAGCAACAGGATGAGGAGCAGTGGCCACAAACTAAACCACAAGAAATTCCACCTCAACATGGGGAAGAATTTCTTTATGTCGAGGGTGGCAGAGAGCTGGAAGAGGCTGCCCAGGGAGGTTGTGGAGTCTCCCTCTCTGGAGACGCTCAAAACCCACCTGGATGTGCTCCTGTGTCACCTGCTCGAGGTGACCCTGCCTTGGCAGGGGGGTTGGACTGGATGATCTCCAGAGGTTCCTTTTAACCCTAACAGTTCTGTGATTCTGTGACATAAAAATGTTCCTGTATGTTTGAGTGTAGTACAGCAGATACAAGTGATGTGCAGTTCAAAGTGCATGTAACTAAAAGACAAAGCACTAAAACATTTCCAGGAACATGTGCAATTTTATCATTGTCAGAAATGTAAAAGTTTTTTTTCTCAATTCTGTTAGTAGCTAAAATTATTCTGTTTGTTTTAGTTTCACCAGCCAAAACTTTTTCCTTGCATCTGTCTTACTACTGTAGGGATTTTGAGTGCCTTATTGAATTTTAAACTCTTATGATGAATGAAATACAGAATCAGACTGTTCAGTTCTGTAGAAGCTAATGGCTGCTGCTGTTATTGCATCAATTAAAAAGAACAAGAAAGAAGTAAGTTTGGGAACCGTCTGCTTTATGGTAGTTCACACAGCCGAACAGAAATCTGAGAACAAGACCTGAAGGAAAACAAAGAGCTTTACAGTATTTTTTTTCTTTTCAGGAAAACACACAGAAGCTAATTTTAGCTTCTTGATCAAATTGACCCAGTCTTTAACCCTGGCAAACGTTACCACAACACACTTCCAATAGACAATAGTTTGCATACCAGCATCACACTGGAAACAGATGTGCGTGCAGGACTGGCTTTTTCTGGGACACTCTCTGAGAATTCCACTAGAGTAAAAGTCTGAAAGTACTTTCTTCCTAATTGGGTTATAAACTGGGTCTTCTTTCAAACCCAGACTGGGATCTCTTCAGAGTCACTTGCATTCTTTAAAAACTTATTATGTCACAGCTATGTTTTGAACAGGCTTTCAAAATATTATTCACTTTGAGAAAAGTTGCTTGGCATGAAGCCTGATTATTTTCTTGGGGGGAAAAAAAAATTGTTAACAGCTGAGCTATTCATGGGCAATGGTTGTGCAGTTTGTATATCAAAATGTTTGGAATGTGAACAGTTACCTCTTTTAGTTTCTCACAAAGTCTCTTAGAGTCTATAAAGTCTGAATTTTGTTGTTTTTTTTCAAAAATATGTAGATCTTTTCCTGCTGCATCTGTTCCATATTCACTCTTCTCTCCTGCCTGCTGCCCCGTCCATTTTCCTGGTTTGATCATCAAGCTTCCACTACTACTATGGCTGTTAGCAAGGCCATCACCATCCTCTCTGATCCACTGCATTATGACTGTTTGTGGAGTTTGACTCTGTGTCAGGGACAGTGTAATGTTAGTGATACCCTGGAACATGCATTTTTGAAAAATAGTGCTGTACTTTGAAAGGCCCTTCTCATTCAGATTTTTTATTTTTCTTTAAATTGCAGGATCTTTTATTTTCAAAGTATTCAGTCTGGATTTTTCCTACCTGGATAATCTCCCAAGTTTCGGAGGTTTCAGAGACAGAAAGTTAAGAGCTTTTTTTTTTTTTAAGAGGGTAGAGAAATAAATTACTTTGAAGAATGATAAGATAACACATGCTATCTCATTTTGCATTATATCTGATGGGCCACATCCTGAACATGTAGATAACTTTGCTCAGATCACTATTCTAGTCAGTCAGCCTAATTTATTATTTGTTTCGCAGCAGTATTGGGAACCCATTCCTGGAACGGAATTCCATTATTTGCACTGTTAAACTCAGTACAAAAGGACGAATACACTCAAGAAAGTTTTCAATCACGGAATAGAAACACAAGTAGATGCAGACAAATAATAAATGAAGGAGACAAGAACAGAGTTGCAGCTCCAGGACAACCATCAAAAGTATTTGTAACATGTCTGCAAGAAGGGATTTTCCTAGATGGTCACAAAAATGCTCTCTTCATTCGCTGTGACCAAAGTGGAAAAAAAATAAAAGTTATTGTGCCATTTGATCTGAACACACTTTCTTCTTCCGTTCTTTGTTAGTAAAATGGATATCAAGAGCCTTGCATTTTTATTTGTGCTAACTTGGTTCACATCTCTGCCCCAGCTCAAGCATATAATTTAAATATTTAAGTCACAGATACTTTTTCTTTCTGGTACTGTTGCATTTTGTGTGGAACAGTTACATGCTTAGCAATATGCATGAAGTTGTTTTTTTTTTTTCAAAGCCCCTATTATCTACTACAGTTGCTAATGGCCTGTATGACTGCATGATTGCACTAAGCCTGATCTCTGGGGCATAAAGGGAGGCTCTTAATTCCACCTTTAGTTTTGTTAATATCAACAGAATAGCAGAAAATATGTTTCAAGTTTAGCTATTCGTTCAGTATGGACCCAGTTTGCAAATAGTTTTTGAGGAGTTAAGATTTCATGTAGGTGTTATGCAAGGGATATTGGCTAGAAGCAACTCATAGAGCTCTAACTTGGGTGTTGATGGTGCAGCTCCTAACCAGTAAAGATACACAGATGGACTGGAAGTAGTTGGAGGGGTGCTAGGGTACTATAGCTCTTTAAATATACTTTTTAATGTGAACACTTACTAGGACTATTCCTAAGCCTTCCAAAGCCTGAGTTTTGGGGAGAGCAAGACAACCTGAATTGATTTGATAATCAGTTGATAGTGTGTTTTGATGCTGACTCACATGTGTTAATTTTGTCTTCTAGTCGCTATGAAATCATGTCCTCCTCTGTGTTTGGAGATTAGTCTGATGTAAAACACAGGAAAAAAGTAGCAGTGAATATAATCACTATTAAACATAAAATTGGTCCAGCAATGCCATGATTAAGAACTAGAAATGTATGCAAACTTCGGAGGATGTCACATTCAGGAAAGCTGTGTAGAGCAATCATTTAATTTAGGAAAACCATGGGAACTGGCAGCATTAAAATGCTGCATCTTGACAAATGAATTATGTTATCTCCAAATATATCTTACTTTCTCTCTTAGGTAAAGAGTGACTGTAGCTGATTGTTAAATTTGATCAGAAGTTTGGTTCTATTGGAAGGTCTTTTTTTAGCTTTAAGGGAAAGAATGCTAGCTAGTCATTTAGTCATCCCCTGTCCTCCCAGCATTTTTTAAAAGGTCAGTGAGGCTTGCATCACAGAACTGGCATGTTAGTCTTGTCTTACATCTGGAATGCATGATACCAACATTTGTACTCATAAGGGTACGCTGCTCAACGCGAAGGTGAATTCTGCCTTGGAGACAAAGGTCTGAGAAGTGTTTGGTACTCTGTCTTCCAGCTTTACCACAAACATGACTTTAAACTCCTCAGTTGTGCCTCCTCTAGAATCTGGTGTACGTGTTGGCCGAGGGTTTGTGAGCATCATTCTATGCAACTTCAAACATGTCTGTCTCATACCGGACTTGAACGTGCTGTAAAAGTTTGGAAGCATCCACGGGATGGTAAGGTCATCCCCTTCAGACACTAATATGGTGGCACAGCTGAGTATTAGGGCCGTTCGGGTGTGCCTGCTGGGGCTACTGGTGAATTTTGATTTGTAAAACCTTTATTCGTGATGAGGCAGAAGAAGTCACACATTTATACTACAAACAAAATCTCTGTAACAAATTTTCATTTGTAATTATAATTTTTTTTTTTGATACTGCTTCAGTTGTCAGTGCTAGAGTAACCCATACCTTCTCTCCGAAACACAAAGCCTCTTGCAGAGTCTTCAGACAAATATGCACAGAACATCATTCAAATTAATTTATTTTGTGTGAAACTTAGCAGTGTGTGTCTCTTCAAATATTTTGTTTATTTAAGTTTGGAATTTAAATGCGAAAAATAATTGTTTCAAGGGCACTAGAATTAGTGATTTGTTCTCTCATCCCTGGAAGGCCCACTTGCAGCTTGACTCAAAAGATTAGAGTAACAAGTCATCATCCTCCTAGGCAGGAGAGTTTTCCTTTGGTCAAGCTGTGTTGTGCATTTTGTGGTGAGAGAGAGGAAAACAAGTCTTTGAGGAAAGCTGTTTTGGTTGAAGGCATTACACATTGCAAAGAAGTAGATTTTTTCCAAACCATCTCTATTTGAAGAAGTCCAGACCTAGCTGAACTAAGCAGTGAGGTGTATTCCAGATGACTGATTTAGGGGACCTCTTTGGATCCCGTAACTAAGTTAATTATAACTGTTCATATTGTCATTAATACTTGTCAGGAAGATATTAAAAAGAATGTGTGGCTAATGAACTTACACCTTGTAATTGTCCCAGGAGCGGAGTAACTCCTGCAAGAAATAGCTGCTGTAGTTGTTTTGACTACAAATAGCCCGTGCTTTCTGTAGCAGGGGCTGTCCTTGTGACTGCATCCCTGAACCTTCAGACTTTCTTATGATGGTCAACTGGGTCATCTGGTTTTGGGAGACATGGCTGGATTAGAGGTCTGTATTTACAGCGGTGTGGATCAGGGCAAATGCTTCTCATTTTGGGCAATGCAGTTTACTCATTTCTCATGGGGTAGCCTACTCCTTTCCTATTTACAAAAACATCTGTGCTTGCACTTAACTGCATATTTAAAGACTTACTTGAATCAGAGCCAGGGCAGGTCATGCTGGAACAGTTTTCTCACATGAACTGTACTAATTTATTTTTTTCCCCATTAATTGCAGCTTCTCACTACTACGCTGAAATTTGCAGTACAATTTGTATTAGGAAGGGTCTGGAAATAGCACTGAATATTTCTATGTTCAGATAAGAAGACCTATTCCAGCTTGTCAAATAAGTTACAGGAAATAAAGAAACAATTGAATAAAGGTTGTTACAAGCATGCATAGTGCTGATTTTCCAGTATTTAATATCATGTTTGTATTAAAAGTTTTCCTATTAAAATGCCAGTGTAACTTTTATTTTATAAGTTGAATACTTGCCTGGATTAATTTGAAAAATTGTTTCTGTGTTAATATGTGGAACTGAGTTGAGTTTTATGTTGCTATAGAAAAGCAATCAAATTTGCTCTTTTTCTCTTTTTATCCATATAAGTAAGAGGAAAACCTTCCAAGTACGAGATGAATTTTTCTAGTTATTACTAACATGTCAAATATAAAAAAACCCCCAGTATTTCTGGCCATTTTACCTCATGAAAAAGGCAAACAGGCAGTGCATTCTTCTCTTTTTGTTTTTTTCTTCGAGAGGAAAACATGGCAACTGTTGAACTTCAGGATACTTCTGGGCTCTGATCCTTCAGACAGTGAATTCAAAGGATACTATGACTCATGTGACATTATTTCTGAGCATAAAATTACTCACATATGAAAGTAATGGAATGTGTTTGAAGTTTTGGGCCAGCATTTTGGTCACTCAGCAGGTGGTTAACTTGTAACCTGGAAAAACTTTGTTGTTGGTGGATGCTATGAGGAGAACAATTATAAAAGATAGTAGAAAGGTGTGCCCACCTAATGAATGGGCCAGTGATTTACGGGTGGTGTACATGGGGAGGGGTGCTGTGCAGAATCAAACAGTGCAAGGTAATTTAATGCCAGAAGTGAGGCGGGGTCCTTGTCCCATGGTGTGCCTTGCCCTGCGAGCACCCCTGACAACTTAATGCGACCATTTGCCGGGTTTAGGCCCTGCTTGAACGAGCGAGACCCTGGCACTATATGCACATTTAGTGTCTCTTTTGTAAATCTCACTGCCACAAGGGAGTTGTGAGGGGATTTCTGCTTGTTTTGAGTGATCAAGGCTTGTTGCAGATGAAGTCATTCGCATCAATTTCAGCTCTAAGCTTAAGCAAGTCTGTCATTCTGCAATATACGTGAATCTCTCTGGTCTGAATTCTTTGCTACACTCCAGTGGCAGAAGGGGCTGATGGTGGCACCTTCCTCCTGCCCTGTCTGGCCTCCCATCTCAAATTCTTATGAAATCAGAGGAGAAGCAGCAACCTGAATTGACACCACTGGTGTCATGTCTGTGGCAGAACGCTCAGAAATGCAGAGTCATATGTGGAAGAGTGCTGATGCAGCGCAGCTCATCGAGCTTGTGCTTCTCTCCTCTGGCCCGTGCACCAGCTGTTTCATTTTGGTCCTTGCTTTAGGCACGTGGTGAATGAACTCATATTTTAGAAACAATTTAAGTAGAAGCAGATTTGGGCATAAATCTTCTCTTGAAATATTTGCTTTAATATCAGCCCAGTTTCTGCCGAGTGATGAATATTAGAGTTCTACTAAATGTACATGCAAACAGCTTGAGTACAAGCATAGACATTCCCACATCTCCGGTTCAAGCTGTGGGGAAGTATCTCCAAAGCAGCCACGCTCATTTGTTACTCTAAGATTTCATTCCATAACACACCTTTTAGGAATTTGAATTCTAAGAGTTTGGCTCCATTGCTTCTGTGTCTCTTTCCAACCTGCGATATTTTCTGCCAAAGCATTTTTGGAAAAAGAAGTCTGGGCAAAAAAATAACATTCTGACAGCAGTATAAGGTGTAGTGTGAGTAGTGACCAATTAACCATGTGTAACTGTAGGCCTTAAAATTAGCTGCTCATCTTCTGACTCCCTTCTGCTTTCTCATGTTGGTAGAGATGACCAGGAGTCCATCTAATGCAATGCCAGCAGCCAAGCTACACTTACACCCCTGCAACCCTTGGAGGACCATTTCAGAGCTGAGCTGATGCTGTTCCAGCTGGTGTTCAGCAAAGCATTTAAGCCCAAGAATAGTTTGCTGAGTTCAAGGGACCTATATTAGACTTTTAAAGAGAAGTGCAAGCAGAAATGCTTTGCTGAGTCTGGCCCTAAATGGGTGGAGGGGGAATACGTTGCCAAATAGGTTTAAAGCTGCTCAGCTCACAAGGCCACAGTGATCTTATTAAAAATAGTATAAGACCTAGTATAAATTTAGAAAAAGACTCCTTGAGTCAGCCATCGGAGCTTCCCACCCTCAGCACAGACAGCTGTGTTTGAGTGATAGGTGCACCTCCCTTCCACGTATGTGTGGTGAGGGTGTGAGATTTTCCCAGTTATTCTTGCTCTTAGGTTGAAGCAGATGTGCTGCCTTGCTCCCTTCAAAGAGAAAAACGTTCATTTATTTGGCCTGAAGAAATTCAATTGCTGGGACAACAGGTCCTCTAATTCTTTCTGCAATTTATCATCTGTCTGTTCCTCTGGCTGCACAGCCCTTGGTCCACAGAGGGAAAGTGATGACAAGGCCAGCTGGCAGCAAGCACTGATTGCCGTTTAACCCAGGTGGTCACAGTGCTTAATGGACAACTCAGCTCACAAAATGCATTGCTGGTGGTGAGGCCTTCTAATTTTCATTTTTGCCTGTTCAGTCACTTCTGGAATTCAGCTAATTGTCTGGTTAATGTACTGTCTTCTGCTCCGTTGTAAGACCCTTTGCCAAAAAGTGAGTTAACATGAAGAAGAGGAATTGTGGGGTGCCAAAGCTTTTGGCTCCTTGCATGAAAATTGTGACAAGCAGACATTAGCTGAAGTTGGATGCAGCTCCCTCCCTGCTGAGCAGCAGATGAGGCCATGAGTCTAAACAAACATGTGGGGAAGCATCCTTCTCAAAGGGATACACGTCTCAGAGATTTTTCCTTCAGTATTCATAGAGATACACAAGCTTCCTTTTCCAGGCTACTAGCAAATGTCTTCTGATACCTAGAAGAAATGTGAGTCAATAGTTGGAGAAATTTTTTTTTTTACTTTTTCTCCTCCTGCAAAATCCAGAAACTAAAGTTTTGAAAGTAGACGAAAAATTGAAAGGGAAACTGAAGTTACGTGTTTTACTTTCCTTCAGATATTTCTCTACTACAGAAAATTGACAAACAGAAAAGTAGTTCTTCCACAGAGATTAAATCTTGCTCTTTGGCCTTCTCAGACTCTAGTCAGAGTTTGTTTAGATAAACTGATTGATGGGGCAAATTCTGCATTCAGTGCTTCTGGCCTTTATCTTGTGACTGCTCCAATGCAGGTTGATCTGAGGACCCTCGGGGACTCCTGTTGTGAAGACGCCTCCCTTCCAAATGTCTTCAGAAGGGGACCATCATTGCTCTTTAAAATAAAACAGAAGCAGCTCTGCAAAGAACTCATAATTTTTTTGCCTTGAAATTACAATAACCAGCATTACTACATTAAGAAAAAAAACTCTGCATTTTTAAAAACTTCTCTTAAGACACTCTCAGTACTTCCAAACCAGGTGTAATGAGCAAATATTCCAGCGTGTTTCTAAACCTGAAAATTATGCTGGGCAATGGGATACGGAGGATCCATTGTCTGAAATAGGATGCTGGAGGTATTTCATCCTTAGAAACTTTGTCAGAATCCTCTGCACAAGAGCTTTCTCAAATGGGCAGGCATATGTGAAAAAGATAGAATGGACAGGAGAAGAAATTGCATCTTGACAGTAGATATAGACTAGTCAATAAAAGAGGGGACAGAATCAGTTTGAAGAATACAATTAACATTTTCTTCTCACTGTATCATGTCTTTTTTACCAGAAAGCCAATACAAGCCTTTGTGCTATGTCTGCCTGATGTTGCCATGTACACAGAGACTAACTTCATTCATAGACAGCTGAATCCTCAAAGGAAAGTTTTTAAGCAGTGGTGTCTAGACCACTGATATGACTCATGAATGCACAGCCTATAACCAATTCCACCCTGTCTTTTTGGGTCTGCAAACTGCCTGAAGCTATAGCTCAAATAGGCATGTGTGTGTATATATATATATATATGTATGTGTCTGTATGTGTGTTTCATTTGAGGTTTGTTGTACAACTGTTGATTTTGTAATCAACCCTTTCTTACTTTATTGCCAATCATTTTCGATGGTGGGAGATGGTTAATGAGGTCCTAGGCTATAAGGAAAGTAAAGGAAGGAACAAAAAGATAGTAAGGGGGAGAAGCCTCAAGTGAATCAAAAGGGAAGGTGGAGAAGTGGAGTAACAGAAGAGGGGAGAAAGACCTTAGGAGCAGTCATGAAAGTAGACTTCATGTGGTACTCGGTTACATATAATTGATAAAAAAATATTTTTTTTAAATTACCATGTTGGCAGAAGGACTTCTGGTCTAGACTATTCCCTGCCATTAAAAAAAAGAGTAAATCCTTCAGAAAATACTTGATGAAAAAAATAATTGTCAGTGAAGTCCTTAGCAGGACAATCAGCAAGCTAGCAGTCCTCCAAAGGAGCAGTAGGACTGAGCTAAGCATTTGGGCTTACGTCAGAGCACAATGTGGCTTCTGCCATAGCTGGAGAGAAAAGGAATGAGCTCATAAAAACAGCCTGCATTTGCATACAAGGGAAACCAAGCCACCAAACTGACTGGTGGAACAGCCAGGCCATACTCCCAAGGGAACAGCAGCTTAACCAACAGATGTTTGCTCAAATAGCAAACATGTGGAATCTTCCGGTGATGGATTTATTCAAATCCAGGTGGCCAGGAGCCAGGAATATGAAAAAGAAGCAGGGTAAAAGTTATATTTATAGCTCTTTACTGGCCAAGCAGATTACACTTTTCATGAATGAGAGAGATGTCAGTTAGCAAGTTCTACAAGGCCCTGATTTTTTGAGGTCTTAGAGTGACAGGACCCGATTCATTCGGACATGGAAAAAAGAAAATTAGCTGACTAGGAGGTTACAAAATTCTTCCCTCAGAACTGCCCTCACTGCTGCCCTTGACTCAGTTGGGATTCATGGCATATGTGCAAGCAGAGGAAATGTCCCAGCTCACACCAGGTATTTTTCCAGGTTTTTTTTCCCCCTTAGAATAAATCTATCGCACATTCCACATGATTTCCTTTGTCAGATATCTTGGACTTTCTAGACTTCTGTAGATAACCACTGTAGCTCTTAGGGAATTCAAATGCTTCAAATGTTTTCAGATGACACAAATCTAGTTCTCCCATCACATGTGTATGAACAGGTGGTTGGTATTTCACTGAGCTTTTTCATAAACTGTTGCCTTTTCCTTTTTATGTTGAGGTGGTACTTTGGGACCTGTCTGCCAGTCCAGGATCTCGGTTGTCTGGGCACAGTGTGTGTACAACAGCAGGATAGTCTGTTCTCAGGTTAGATCCAAGAGACAACAGATGAAAACAGCCATCAACAAAGTATAATGTAAGGCCGGAACTAGACTGCTCAAATGGAAAAAGACTGAATAAATCATATTTTCAGTTTGGAGTTCCACGATGCAAATTTATAAGCAATAAAAATCTTCTGAGAGAGACTCCCATTTATTCTACCATAAAGTTGGTTTGTTTTTCACTTAAAGAGCATAGAAAAATGGCCACTGGTGGAGTGTTCAGAGAGTTTTAACGGTGGCCTTCAGAATCAGGCAAAAGCCATGTTTTGCAAAGCAAACCAGCTTCTCCTTTTCAGACAGACCAGTTGCAGCACTGGGTTAACTTGTGTTTTTCATCTGTTTGATGTATCTCTCTGTTGTCCCTTGGCTGAGATTGCGAGGTCCCAGAGGAAGAAGCTGCATTTTCAGTTGTCTGTTTGCACAGTGCTAAGAGCAGATTGGATTCCTTTGTGTTAGGCCCTACACAAATATGTAGGAAGAGAGTAGACTCTGCCCCAGAGGACTGTCAATCTCTTATAGACAGGCCAGATAAAGGATGAAAGACAGAATGGTTAGAGAGGTACCAAAGGTCAAATCATGGCAGAGCTACACATAGAACAAAGTCTCCTGACATTCGGCCTGTAGTTCTGCCACTGGACTACCCTGCTTCTGCAACTGCATTGGGAACATGTTTCCTGGGCCTTGTTAATTTGTCAGAGGAAAGTGCTCAATGTTGTGAGGCATTTTTCCCCTATTTAAGAAGGGAGGAGAGTGTGTGAGAAACCGTATTTGTTGACAGTTTGTGGATGAGGCAGAATTTGCAGGGAGACCATAGTAACATTTATTGCACTAACTGAAGTAGAACAAGACCTGTAAAAAGGCTTGTCTGTGTAAAAAAATTAGGTTCTTTTTTTTTCATATTGAATCATTTGGCTTCATAAAATTTATAGCTTCTCTCTAAAAACTGTATCTTGTTTTATTCTTGTTCCACTACAACTGTAGTGATATAAGTTGGTGAAGTCTTTTATTTCGAATGAGGTTGTCAAAATATCTCCCAGTTTTCCAGCATGGTTTTTGTCCAAAAGAATTGCCACATTTCATACTCAAGAGATGCTTATTAGATACTGTCCAAGCAGTGAAATACATATACTGAGATGTTTGGGTTCACATTTGTTGCATAGCAGTGAGGACATGGAGTAATTTGAACAGAAAATGCCAACTTCAGCCCTAGCAAAGAGGGCTTTAATACTGTACAGATAGAGAAGGAAAAACCTCTTTTTTTGAAAATCCCTCTGAGAAGCATGGGAGTCAATATAGTTGTTACTCTGGGAAGTTTTTTTTTCTTCATTAATTCAATTTAATATCCAGAAAGAACCAAATGCACAACCCTCAGTGCTTGGCTTTACTTGAGTGCCTCGATGTTAAGGTGAGACCTATTCCTGTTGAGCCTTATGGACATGTCCCTTGTGGATGCCCCTACTGACTCTGACCTCTGTTAAGGTGTAAGAAAATGATCACAGGCTCAGGATTTCATCCAGGGAGCTGAGGCAATTCTAGCCTGTGAAAAGCACCCAGAATTTTGCAAGATTGCAAGAATTCCTGTGCAGTATTCTCTGGATCTTATTGTCACGCAGAGAGACTGAGATATGCACTGAAGGAAAAGCTTCTCTGCCTGATTGCCTAATGCTAAAAGGAAATACTGTGATGGGTCCTGTAAGCCTGTGTTGGGAAGTTTCAAAGTGTTTTTTCATATGTTGACTAAGTATGTAAATGCATAATAATAAAATCATTGTTATGTGTGTCTTTAAAAAAATTAGTTCTTATATTTAAAAAGAAACAAGAAACTTGTTTAATTTTCTGGGAACATTGTCCAGTGAAACAACTATCTTCCCTATGGACCAGTAAAATTATTGTAGAGCTGCCAAAACTCATCTTGAAAAGTAAATAGAAAATCCTCCAACTTTGTCTCATATAAGTGAGATGGCCATTGCACAATGCTTCTCCAGGTTTAATTAGTCTTACTTCGAACATAAAAGTCACTTGAAATAGGTTTGATTTTAAGACTTTTGTGTACTACCAGGCACAGCTAACTCACCTATCTTCAGCAGAGAGGTCTGTTGGTGTTTTTTCCATCAGTGTAAACCTCTTTTTGCTGCAGTTAATCCTTATCCGTCTGTCTTTATGATTTCAGTATTGTTTCATGTAGTCCTACACTTTGCCCGAACTCTTAATTTACACATTTGGTTTGGCTGAGTCCCTTTCACCCTGCCTACAGATTTATCCCATGTCATCTCCTCATAGCAATTTATAACCTCTATAAAATGTCATGTAGAGTTGCTTTTTATATGTTTCTGAGTAATGGTTAGAAAGAATTGCATAGGGAATCAAAAATCTAATGAGCTGTACATTATTTTACTATTTATAACCAGAGAGCAATCACTGACAATATTTGGCAATTTTACAGCTAAGAGCCCGGACTATTGTGCTTTTGAATGTAATTTATTAAGCAAATAAAAGTCTTATTGGTAGCGGGTCCTGTTAAACCTGTGGCACCGCATGAGTTCCAGGCACATACAGCTGGGGAAGTTTCGTAGTACCTGCATACATCTTGCATGTCTGGACACTAATATTTTACACTTACTTCATAGTTTTATTTATTCAATTGCTTTTATGCACTCGATTGAGCTGTTACCAGCCATTTATACTAGAAACCTTGGGTGGGGAAGGAGGGGGCAGGGTGAGAAATAAAATGCATTTATTCTGGGAAGATTTAAATCCTCATTTTATGAGGCATGGTTTTTAGTAGGTCTAGGCAGTGCAGAAAATGGCCAAAATATTAGTGGCTTACACCAGCATAAAAAAATCTTGGAAAATAACATTGAGGGGAAAAAAAAATCAGTAGTGCAAAATCACCCTGCGATAAGCAAGAATGAATTCAGCACTATTCCTGAACTGATTGTGGAAGTTTAATTCCTTTCTCACCTTGACTACATTCTCCTAATGGAGTTGTTTGACTCACTAGAAGGAAGTCTTGCAACACTGTAGGGAATTAATATAATCTCATTGCATGAGTTCATAGCTGTGTGTGTAGGTAAATAAGTTTGGCTTCATTTCTTTCACAGTGATTTGTATCTAGCAGGAAAAACTTTTCTGTTTTGCTGTTTGGGGGTTTTTTTTAAATGCTTAAATGATTGTGGTTCTTGTTGCCCTCATGACTCATATGGATATAAATCAGGATTATTTCCCCTTCAATTAGTGAGATTTTATACCAATATAAAACAAGCATAACCAAAGCCCCCCTGCACCATCTGTGTTAAAGAGGAGTAAGACCAAAAGCTGCTCGGTTATTCATGTGGCTAACACGTTTGTCACTTGATTAGATCTTGCTATTTGCATAATGCCTCTAAATGAATTAAAATAGCAAGGTGTTGTGCTACTGGCATAAACATTTGCTTTGGGAGATAAAGGCAGTTATTAAAAACCTTATCTCCTGAACATCTGTGTTAATTGATGGCAATTTAACAGAAGTGGGGAAACAAGAAGATAGTGGATATTGAAATGGTGTGTGTTTGCATGTGTTAAAATGGATGGTTTGCACTGGCTTGTACAGCTGACTTTTCTTTGTATGGATTGCTTTTCTGTTCTTAAGAGGCCAATTCTGTGAAGAGGCAGAGGGACTAGAAGATGTCTTACTATTTCTATGGGTTGTTTTTGTGGATGGGTTTTTTGGGGGTTTGTTGGGGGTTTTTTTGTCACCCACAGTTGCAGGTTGTTTGGTTGCTTCTCCACGTTCTGCAACCGGATATTGGAACATCTTCTGTTGTCGTGGCTGCTGTTATTACTTTTAGCAATATTTGCCTCAAGACGCGGTTCTGTCCAGAAGTGGTGCAGACTCTGGGAGCACAGCTCGTGGAATCATGCAATCAAAGAATCATACAATCATAGAATGCCTTGGGTAAGAAGGGACCTTAAAGATCCTCTAGTCCCAACTCCCTGCCGTGGGTAGGGAACCTTCCCCCAGACCAGCTTTCTGAGAGCCCCGTGCAGCCCGGCCTTCAGCACTTTTAGGGAGAGGGCACCATAGCAATACATACGGTTCTTGGAAAACAGGCAGCACTCAGAATGTGTCTTCTTGCTGCCATCAAATATGGTGTGCCCTGTCAGAGAGCATGGGTTTGCAGTGCCATTCTACCTTGTCACGTGGCAGATTTAGCTTTTAAAATAATCTCTGCCTCTCCCCACCTTTTTTTTTTTCCTTCCCAGAGACAAAAAGGAAAGCATGCCTTAGGCTGGTTCAGAAGGCACCGGTGGGTTGAAAAGTCTGTGAGAATGAGCAAACCTTCTTCCTGCATTAGTATTAACCAGGATATCCTGTTCCTTGATCATCGCCTCAAGGATGAGGGAATTCTTATATACAGTATACCTTGGTTTGTGGCTGAGAAAAGAAGAGACTTCATCCATTTTAGGAATCTTGAAGGGGGGTGGCCGTGGCAGGGGGGAGGAAAAGTTAATAGGAAACAGATTTAGCAAAATATTGTTTCTATTCTTCTGGGTGAATAAATCAGTGACTGAAACAGCTTGATAGCTGTAGCCATAACCTGCTACACTGCACAGAAATAAATATTCCCTTTAGGTCACTGTCTGCATACCGTATCATATCTGTGCGCTGGCAACAAGTTCCTGCCATGTGCAGTAAACACTTGTGAGAGAGCAGACGGGGGAAGGTAGAGTTGGGTTTTTTTAACAAAAAATGATTGGAAAAATATCATTCCTGGATATTAGTAACACGTCACTTAGATTTCACTACACCATGTTTATGTCCTCTGTGCATGGGTTATAACAGGATTGCCTATGCAAACATACAATTAAACCATACCTGAAAGATCAGGTAGCTGTGGTCTCCTCAATAGAACAAGTAATTTCATACTGGACCATTTCTCTTCTCAGTTGCATTTGTTTCTTAGTACTTGCACCAGTATAAACAGCAGGAGAAAATAGCTGATGCAACATCCTCTGCGTTGCTAGCTTGAATTAAGTTTGGTTTTCTACACACAAAGTCATTCTCACATCTCGGGGAAATACTTTCAAGTTCGTTTGAAAACAAGACCGGCAAAGATCTGTAGATTATTTTTTAATTTAAATTACTAGTTCCTGCTTCTTTTCAATATTGCCCTGTAAACCAACATATCTCTGCTTTGCATTTCACACCTCACAACACGCTTCATTAACGTCTTCCCCTGCCTCCCCAAGCCCGTGTTCCTGAGGTGCCACAGCCGACGGAGCACTGAACAACTTTGTTAACTTCACGTTTTCATTCAGATTTACTGACGCAAGCGTGTTACAGAGGGGGAGTGTTGGCCATCGCCTTTACAGAGTTTCTCTAATTATTGAACTAGGACCTCTAGGGTCCAGTAAAGCTTTGCACTGTTAGTTAATAATAAAGTAACTGAACTACTCCTTTTCTATTTTCTTTTCTTTTTTTTTTTTTTCTTTTGACTTCTTTGGTACCTTCTGGCCTTTCTAAAGGGAGCCCCCACCTACTGCAGTAAATTGTAGCTGTAGCCTTGATAATACAGTACTTTGACAATAAGGTCTCAAGGGGTGCTTACTGAAAGAGATTAAACTGTAATTAAACTGCCCTATGAGTAAGAAGGAAAAGGGAAAAAAAAGATTTGTGGTTTTCATAAAGCAGAAAAAAATACATTCACTGGTGTTTACAGCTCAGAGACTTTTTTTTTTTTTCCCTCCATCTTGCCTACAAAACAATCTTATTTTTAGCCGGACAGGGTTTTGCAGTAGTGCCATATCAATCCCACAATCCTGTTCTTTAAAATAATTGCACCGAGTTAGTCCCCAGTCAGCACTAACTGATTGAAAAGCAGGAAAGAAACATTTAACACACAAGCATAGAAGTGGATGAAATTTACCATAAAAGTATGAATTTATGTAAGCAGTCTGCAGTTCTATGTGTGTATATATATATGTGTGTGTATATATATATATTAAATGAGGCCTTAATTGAACATGCAGCTATATAATATCCTTTTGTTTAGGCTCAAAATTTTGTTGGGGGGGTTGGGGCTTTTTTTT
>VZTA01010774.1:66727-95013 GCA_013398855.1 Mohoua ochrocephala | reverse complement strand
TGGTTAGCCCCTCCACTTATCAGCTCAGCTATTAAATATTGTGGCTTTCCAGCTATCAGTCTCTGATCAGCACAGTTAGTGCATTTTACCTTCCAAGGAAGTGCACTTTGAGCCAGCTGGAGCACGAAAAATGTAGGAGCTGGAGAAAGTCATAATTGAAACAGGCGACTGCTCCAGTACAGACAGGAAATAAAAGGAAGACGGGGCCCTTCAATGTATTAAATTAGATGTTTCAAATTCAGACAGTATCAGGAAAAAGAAGACTTATGTTAGAAAAAAAAAGGTAACAGTAAGTTCATTCAGCTGAACACCCAGCCCTCCCTTCTTCCCCCCCTTAACATGTGTTTTTGCTGGAATCTTACTCTGATGCACTGAAGGGTAGAAACTACACAGGCCCCTCTGGTTGCCAAACAGCAGAGTAGCAGGTCCTGTGCTGTTGTACTACCCATATTTTCTCTCCCTTCAGACGGTCATTGGGTATGCTCTTTCTGTAAATTAAGCATGAAATGATGTTGGGCTGAGGAAACAAGATTTCAGCTGCTCACTAGTTAGAAAGATAAGTGTATTGTATCTATAGCAAAAACATAAATTATTTGCATTTCCTGCATGTTATTTTGGGATATTCCACCTCTCTACGTAGCGTGTGCTCGTGTACATAAATTATGTGTACATTTCCATGCAAACTAATTTCTTCTTGCTGTACAGCCACCACCTAGTGTTGCTGATTTACATGGTTTTATCATGCCTGCAGAGTTTTCTCCTTAGTCACGTGTGTGTGAATGATGACAAAGTATGAAGATTTTTATTAATTCAGAGTTTAAAATGACCCTATTATACATGAGTAGCAATGTGTGAGTTCTTATGGATCGTTCCAAGCAAGTGCCACTGGAAATCCCATGTTATGCTACTCCACTGTGCAGTCAGTGCATCTGCAACATGCATTTTATGTTTTGGTTTTGGTTTTGGTTTGTTTGCTTTATAATTTAATAGCAGAGTATAAGGTCTAATATTTGTATTCTTTTATCTTTGCCTCTAAAGTGACCTCAGGGAAATTACTTAACATTAGGGCTGGTCAAGGTTTTTGTGAATTCAAAATATAATTTACCTTTTGACGAAAAGCATTTTTCAGTTAGTAATTGAAAATATTATTTTTTTCCCCAACCATTGAAATCTCTGTATTTTGAATTATGAAGCATAACACACAGAGATAGGCCAGACTGTATTCAAGTCTAGCCTATTGGATACATCTTGAACACCTTGAAACCTACTAAACTTGGCACTTAAGGAAAAAAGAAATCTTTGGCTCAGAACAATTAGGGTTTACAAAGCGAATAAATTACAGCAGGAATGCCTCTAATCACTCATTTACCTTCTAAAATGCCTCGAGGGTTTTGGATTAGAAGAGAACCATTACAAAGATTAAGATGAAATATCTTGGAAGCAAATGGATATAGGGGAAAGTATTTTTTTCTGTTGGTAATTTTTTTTCATGTCATAAGAAAAGATTTTGAGGCATATGGTATGTAAATAGAAAGCTGTTTATTGGGACAACAGGAGTTTTAAAAAGTGAAACAGGCACATGGAAACCTGATAAAGAAACTGGAGGAGTAAAAAAATAGATGAATCATGAGATGAAGAAAATTCCTTAGCTGCGTTAGGGTTCTGTGCGGGTCTTGGTTGTCTCAAAAATTCTATAGGTGCTCAAAAGTAGAGCACTGATTTTACATATTATCTTCATTTGAGCTGTTTAGGTTGTTCCCCCCCCCCTTTTAAAAACAAGATCATTCCTTTTTTCTGACTTTTGCCATCTTATGTGCATGTTACCCTTTTGATATGCACACAAGGGCTAATTAGATCCTAGAATAATCAGATGACAAGGAGGTAAAGCTTGGTAGAACGATGTTTCGCATCAGTTGAGGAGGTGTTGCAACTGTTCTGACTAGAGGAAGTTGTTTGAAACAGGGGATCAGTTGGTTAAGCAAAGGCACGTGTGTATGCAGTGGGCAAAATCCTGTAACTGTTTTCTAGATTCCTGGAGTACTGTCATTCTTTCTCAGTTTCTTTGTAAGATTTTCAATTTTTTTTAAAGAGAGCACTGCAGCACCATTTTTGTGAAGGAATCTGTCATTGCAACTGCCTTTGTATTTTGTGCAAAAGGCATCAAGGAGGAATCAGGTGAGTAGCACAAAGGAATGCAACCTAGATAGAACTAGAAGTTGCCTCTTGGGCTTAGAAGTTCTGGAAAGTTGCCCAGACATGGAAGAAAACCAGAACATTTGGTTGAATTCTTACTGCTGAACCATGGGGAAAAAATTACTCAAAGTTAGGTTCTTCTTGGTGAAATCTGTGGGCTGCAGGCGTTTGAGGGGTGATTAGCTTCAGTAGTTTCAGGCATTTGGTTGTGGATTTGGTCGGGTTTTTTCCTGTTTATGAGATAGATGGGAGGTGAAAAAAGTGTATATTTTCTTTCTGCAGCTCAATTTTACGTAGATGTGATTCAGTAAACATGCATGCTTGTAAAATTTTAAATGCAAGAGACTTCTGTGTTACATGGCTCCATATCTGGCAAACCCACTTATTATCTTGAAAGTGATGGACATCACACCACCTTGCTTTTGCTGCTAAAATTAATTTCAGAAAGCATCCTAAAACTGGGCTTGAAAACACGTGAGTGTGTTACAAGAAGTATTTTTAAAGTAAGCAATTCAGAAAATATCTCCAATGATTCGGCTCACGACTGACTCTTTGCAGGAAAAAAAATGTATTGTGTTGTGCCTAGGGCACAGTGTGCTTCTGGGAAATTATTAGTGCAAAATCTGTGAGTAAATGACATGTGTTTTCTTTACATTGTGAGCAAAATGGTACTGTGGAGTGAGAGCTGTGCTTATGTAGTGTGAAATGTAGAGGTCATATTCAGTTCTCCGCCTGGCCACAGAGATCTGTGTTTCTCCAGGCCCCGGCTTGGGTCTCCGAAAAGGGAATGCTCCATTTTAATGGCAGCCTTCTCAAGAATGTCCCTACAAAGCCAAGCCAAGGCTGGGATTTCCAAAGACTTAGGGAATGTTTGTAGCTTTGTGTGGGAGTAACTAAGCTGGCTTTGAGGAAACAAAATGTGCCTCTTAGGCAGCATAGGTTTCAGGTACAAAGTATTTCCTTGAAGAGGCAGACCTTCAATAGCTATGGCCACAAAAGACATGTGTAGGTGTGAGAGCGAGGAATCAATACAACTTTTTCACCTTAGGTTTTTCAATTGTGCTGTGGGATAGTGGCATTTAGGTATTCTGCCAAAGAGACCATTTGCATGTGTAGTTGCAATGTACATTGAGGCTGGGGCAGTGTTCAAGTCCTGCTGCCAGTGGTAGGTCTAGACTTGAATTCAGAACTGCTTCCGAACCGAGGCGCTGTGACACTCCAGGACTGAGAAGCTGCTGGGGCAGCACAAGAAATGCAAGCAAAACAGCCTGTTCAAAGCATTGCTGGGTTGCTGCTTCCATCTGGGACTGGAAATCCCTCATTTGGGGGAATCCTCAGTCTCATCACTTACTGACAGATGAGAGGTGTGACCTTCTGTGTTGATGACAGATGACTGACTGCAGGGGGATGATAAGACCTTGTAATCAACGTGAGTGCTTTGATGAGATGTGCAGCCCCAGTCCACCAAGAAGAAAAAGGTCTGAGTATAGCTCCCCAAGCTGCTCTGCTCAAAGAATTGGAGGATTTGCTACATTTTCTCTCTGTCCAATATTCCTGCATTAACTTTGAAAAAAAGCTGGGACAGAAAGTTAGGTTCAGTCTGGTTACAGTGTTAGCTTGCTTCAAAGATTAATCTGGTGAGGGTGTTCTTGAAAGCAAGCTTTTCTCCCCCCTTGTTTTGCATTAATTCAAATTCAGGATTCTAAACTTTAAAAAAATAGCAAAAAGTTGGTGTGTTCTTTTCTGTCAGGGGTAAGGCATGTTTGTGCCTCATGGACTTACGTCACTTTGAATAATTTATTTCTGCCATAGTCAGCATAAACGGTTTCTGCCTGATTAACAGAAACCAGAATTTGGGCCCGCAGCTTGCACAAACATTTGTGCAATTTTTTAATAGTTTCTTATTCGCCTACAGCAGAAGAATGAATCAAGAATTAATTAGCACATCAGAAGATTCTCACCTCAGCTTCCTGTCTTTCTTTCGTATTTCATTATTTCCCCACCTTTCAAATTGGTGTTTCTAGGCATGTAACAATATACAGCTCTGGACTGCAGAGGCTGATAGGAAATATTCCTTCATTTACTTTTCCTGTCTTTCATTTTATGTTCGACTTGTGGGTTTGGTGCCAAACTGCCAGCAGTTGCCTGGCTTTGGGAAGAAACAGCAACCACGTATTTTTCTTGTGGCTTTTACCTGAGGTCATAATTTCAGCTAAGTCTGCAAAAAAGATACATGGATCTCTGCAGACATTTTGGCAATGTTGACTTGATTTGTAATGAAGCTGAATTTCATAGGATATTTGGGAGTTCACTGCAAAAGTTTCTCACAGCTCCGTGGGCATATTGGCTGCAGCAGGTGCCAGCTGGATTGCCTGGTCTCCAGCCTCCTTTTCACAGGCACTTACAAAGCCAGTTTGGGGAGATGTTCAGCAGCACATGTAGGAGCCAGGTGCTCGTGGTAGTCAGTGAAAACCAGGCACCTGCTCATCCCTTTACTTTAGAAAACTTCCCTCATAAATTTTGAGTCATGGTGAAGTCTTGTAAGGAAGAGCTATTAAATCGAGCTAGCTTGGGTAGAAAAAAAGCAAGAAGCACCCCGGACTGGTTAGAGTGAAAACATGCTCTCTTATCTGAGCTTGCTGACACAAGGAAAAACTGTTTGTGGAAAGCACCAGTCTTGGATGTAGAGTGCATTACCAGAAGATACCCACGGCATTTCAGCTGCTCTGTGGTAAATGCCTCCGTGTAGGGGTTTTTTGTTGTGATAACTGCAACGCAGTGTTTTCTGTGTGGTTTTGTGCGTGTGCTGTTGCCAGGGTGCCGCTGGCATGTCGTGGAGCCATGCCCTTATTTGTGCTGGGGTGATTTGTTCCAGCATCTGTGTCCCTATATACTATTAAGAACATTGCCAGTCTGAGTGCATGTCCTCTCAGGTCTCTCGTGCTCATCTGTGGTCAGCTGTGTCCTTCCAGAAACACGCTCTGTGGTAGCTGAGTCATGCATTCAGTTAGGTGTCATCTTTTGCAGCATCTTCTGGTACCAACTTCTTAGTCAGTGCACCAACTCTGGCTCAGGGGAACAGCGTTCCTGGAGTTGCTTCTTTTTTCGTTATTTGTTTTCAGTGACGTGTAAATAGCGTTTTTTGAATGCTCACAATCTGATGACTTTTTGTAAAATGTCAGGCCAGTTTTATTTCTGCAGCTGTACTTGGAGTTGTGTGTGACCTCCCATGCTTTATGTTCTTCTGTTGGTCTTCCCCATGCATCTGAGAGGTCCCCTTACTTCTCTCTTCTGGCCATAACATGCCCTCTGACATCAGTTTGCCCTCTTAAACATGGCTGTGCTCATTTAAGGCACAGTTGCATTTCAGCAGTGCTTCGTGTGGTCCCAAATCCTTCATTACATATTCTTGTGTACAAGCCCTTTCTGGGATGCAAATTCTCTTTTTTTTTTTTTCAATGTGTTGGGCTATTAACATCAACAGCTGATCTGAAAAATGAGGAGGAGAAAAGGGTCTGTGGAAGACTCTGCTTTCTCAGGGATAAAGTAAATAAAAGGCACTGAGGAGCTGCAAGCTGATGCCAAATGATTTGATAACCTTGTCAAAGTTAATTTTCTTTCATAGCTATTTCGTAGTCCAAGCAAGACATCTTATTTAAAATTAATTTTTTAAAAAGCTATATAAAAAGGAATAGAGTTCTTCCCTACTTAAAATTATTACTTCTCTCCTCCTGAGCTGGAGTGATTCTTCAGTATCTGGTTACAGTCTGCTTAAACTCAGCAGCGCTTAAATCAAAGTGATATTTAGATTCTATGAGCCAGAGTCTCCTTTCAGGCCAATAAACATCTAAAGTAACCGCAGATTTACACCTAGGTAAACCCATGACTTCTAGGGGGCTATTTTGGACTTGCACCACTCTAAGTGCGAAAAGAATGTGGCAATAAATGATGACAATAAAAATGCTTTATTAAGCTGTTGTGAGTGCACTAAAGTAATAATAAGCACATCTATTTACATTAGCATCCATTAAAATGTAGCACATGCATTAACTAATAAAAAATAAGGTTTAATGGGGATGCCAGGCTATGACACTGTTGAACTCTTGAATTTTATCAGCTCTGTGAAGCAGGTCCCATTTAACAGAGCTCTGCCTCTCATGTTTTGGTAGTAAGCAGGAACTAACAAGTTATCTCTCCTATTTTCCTGTTCTAAGCCGCACTAAGAAATGTGCAGTGTGTGCAAAGGCCACGATAGCAAGACCCAGAGTCTTGCTATGATGCACTGGCACAGGAGGCCAAATGGTGCCTGTCACAGCCACGTAAGCCAGCCTTTTAATTTCTCGTCTTCTTTATTTGTTGTGGCCTGAACGCACTGTCAGTGCTTGAATAATCATGATGAAACTACATGAATGAGTAAGTTGATTGGGATTTGGAATTTATATGTCGCCCTGGATGGTTTGAGTTCAGACATGCAGTACCAAACCTCAATTTACTCTTCTGTTTCCAGTATATGAATTTTACTAAAGTTCTCACTTAGTATAATCACCATTTTATATCTTTGCACAGTAATAACAGTCTAATATACTGTAAATTATTGTAGGTCTCTTCCTCTAATTTGTTCACTGAGAGGAAGCAGACCATTTTTATGGGAGAGAAATGAAGCAGCGTTTCTCAGAAAGCAAAGCGTGCAGATGACCATCTTATTATTAGAAAAGAGGAAACATCAAAAGATGCAGAGCCCTTTGTATAATCATCCCAAACTACTGTGGTCACCCTTTCAGCAAGCCTCCTTCGGTTTTCCCACCCTTTCCCTGCATGACTCTGCACCAGGTCACTGCATGGTCTGCAGTTGCTCACTGTGCAGACCCTGGAAAAAAATGCAAAAAGAGCATCACGCCTGACAAAAATGTCCCATGCTCGGAGACGCTGAGAGCACCGAGTGGAGGCTGCACCTGAGTGAAAGCTGTGCTGCCTGGCTGCTGACTCCGGAGGCAGAAGGGCTGCAGCTGGAGCTTAACTCAGCTTGCAGCAGAGAAATACGAATTTGGAACAGCACCTGGGGTTTATTTTATTTAATTTTTTTTTTTATTTCTACAAATAGCCGGGACGAGTGGTTTTGATGGTTTAGTTCATGCCTACGTGTTTGGTGTGCTTCATTTAGCTGGCTACAGATGAATCTCCAGGTCTGGATTTCTTTGTGACCTTATGGTCACTGCTCAGGGGTGTCTTCCCCACCCTCCCAGGCTGTCACAGTCTTTCTTGACAAGTTGCACTTCCAGTGTTTTAAAAAGCCTGCCATTAATACACATGGTTTTTTTTAAACACTAAAGCTGTAATGATTTTAAAGTTCTTACTTTTTAAAGAGTGAATTTGGCACAGTGGACGTTATTAAATGTAGTTTCAGCTTGTGTTACAGATATTTGATGTAGGTCTCCAGAGGAAGGCTTATAGACTGTGTGAGAAATAATTAAGTTTTCCTTTAAGAGGAGAATTGCAAAGAGATTAAAAATGTTAAAGTGAAAAAACACTACATACCACTTTAATATACAGCACTGTCTGTATACTTTTTAAGAGTAAAACGAAATGTGACATTTACTTTATATCTTTATTTTTTTCTGAAATAAGCATCCACTGAAAATAAATATTTAATTTAAATTTTTTTTCACAACTAAATATTTTATAGAATATTTTTTCTGTCATCAGAATTGTCATTTTTAAAATACAATTTTTATGGGAAAAATACAACTAAAACTACTTTTTATCTTCAAAAACCTCTACTCTGAAACAGGAAGAAAGTATGTCTTTATTTTCCCAATTGTAAATATTTTATTTCTAACTATCAAAGGGTAAAAAACCTACACATAGAAGAGGGAAAACAGACCACTGGAGTGACAAAAATAAAAGTACCCTTTTTTTAGGGGAAAAAAAGTAGCGATTCTTTGCCAATCAATCAGCATCTGCATAGTTTCTTTTTCCTCATTCCCGTTTAGTTGATGTGACCTATCAGTCACATAGTGTCAAAGCTGGACAGAAATGTGCCATGTGGATCTTCCAGTCCACCTCCTCCTCCTCCTCCTTGCACAGAAAAATACTTTTCTGTATAGCAGAACCTACCACCACTTAACACTGCTACAGGAGTTACAGAACAGCTGCAGTCTGCCCAGAAAAAAAAAAAAATTCCTTTGTAAAATTGACAGAAAAAGCTGAAGGTTTAGGGCCCTCAGCATTTTTCAAAGTATTGAACCCTTAATACAGATTGAAGAGTTGTGTATTAAGCAGCAGGATAACTGGAATACAGTGAAAAAAGAGACGGAGGGAAGGAACAAGAGGAGAAAAAGTCAGAAATTATGGATAATCTTTTAATCGAATTCTTCTTCTTCTTCCTGTGTGCATTTTCTTTCTTTTTTCCCCCTCCTTGTTTTAGAAAAAGTGCCATCACTGCATTAAGGCACTGAGAAAATTGCTGTGCAGTCAAGCCCCAGAATTATTACCATACCCCATATAGGGTTACATAAAATGAGGTGGTTTTTTCCTTAAATCCTAAGATTGTTCGTTCACACAGCTCACGCATTATAATCAAATGTGAACACAGGAAAACGGTCCATGGGATCAGCCCTCAGTACGACTGTAATTCCCAGTGAGGTGGGTGGAAGTCTGGATCATAGTGTGGCAGGAGAATAGAAGCCCTTCTGTTCTGAGATGGACTTATCACATGGTTAGCAGCTGGAATTTATGTGAAGTCTTATTAAATAAAACAGCAGTAACCAGTCACCTACTGCTGCAATATACTTGGAGGTAGAATACCTGAATATTTTCAGAAGCACTTGACCTTTCTCCTGGTTCTGCATCTCTGTATTTTCTTTTGCTTATACTTGACAGTTTTTCACCTTCTAGTAAACTTTTATTCTTTTTTTTATTACAACTTAGGATTGTGAAAATTTAAGGGTTTGAGTTATATGATGGCAGGTTTGTTAAAAGAAGATTAAGACATGCCCAGAGAACTTCTTTCAAATGCAAAACCATTTAATTTTAGGTTTTATTTTATTAAATTGATTTTTATGCACATATATGTTTACGTATACACATGCATATTTAAATATGAATGCATGTGTATATACTTTTTTTTTCCCATCTCAAGTTGGTGGGTAGAACATCTGGAATAGTTGTGTAGAACAGAAGTGTGACTGGAAACAATACTGTACTTACATAATAGCACAGGATATTTCATTAAAACAATTCCAGCATATTAAGAGTTGGCAAATTACAACAGTTAAAGAACTGATCTCCATATGGGAGCACTTAGTCCTTTGAAATATTATGTTATTTTTAATTGTGTCTCATTCGGTGAAGGGATTATAATTTTGAAGGCAGTGGGTCACAGCACACCAAGCCACTACACAGCCAACAGTGAAATCCCTGGATTATTGATGTATCCCCTGGTAATTGTAATTTTGATATTTTATAGAGTTTATTAGTCTTGTACAGGAGGTGCAAAGACCAGGCTGTTTATCAAAGCAGAGAGGAGAGCTCTACAGAGTGTCTGCCCTTGCCCTGAAGCAGAGTCTCTTGCTGAAGGACCTCCAAGGGCTTTTGAGATTAATTTCTCTAAAAGAAAAGGTGATTTCTTTTCTTTTAATTTTTTCTTTTATTTATTTAATGCCAGTGAAACTAGAAACCACCTGGCCAGCCCCTTCTTCATTGCCCTGCCAGAATTCAACTCAGGGATTTTTTTTCTGAGACACCTTGCAGAGGTGTCAGCCATGGGGAGAGTTTGGCTTCTCAAAACCCGGAGACTGCTCCAGAATGATGCCTCAAACGTAAGTGGATATAGGCCAGCTGGAAGGGAAAATGATAATTAAAGCTGCCAACATGGCTCAGACCATGGTGTCAAAAAAAGGCAGGCCCACCAGACAGTTCACACAGCACGGAGTTCGTCCGTGGCATGTTTGCAGGGGCTGGTGGGACCTGGAGGTGCTGGAGGTGGGACACTGCCGCTGCCTTGCTGCCGCCTGCCATTCCTGCCGGACACGGGCAGGCCCGGAGAGCAGCTCCTCTAGGGCAGGCTGACCACGTCAGCAGCTTTTCACCTCCGTGCAAATACAGAGCAACTGAGAAAAGCTGTTTTGCCTGCCCCAAGAGTTCACTGAACTTGGTCACAGTGATGGAGTAAAGTCTGCAGGAGAGGGTGAGTTAGAGGTGAGTGAATGGAAAGTGATGAAAGAACAGAGTGGCACAAAATACTGGTTTCTTGCTCCTGGCTTCTGCTGGTTTTATCTCTGTGCATTTTATTGAGTGAATGGATTAAAAGTCCATTGGAAGAATATGTCACACCTCAGTGAGAGGCTGGTTAAATTCCTAGACAGGATGCCCAGCCCATGGCCAGGATTTTCCCTGCAGGAGCCAGTTGACACGCACATACTTTCAATCTGTCTCACTTTTGCTATAAATGGGCCAAGTCTCTCCCGGCTATGCCGAGGAAAGTTGAAGAAAGTCTCGGAAAGCAATTTGTGCTTTACTTTATGTTGTCAGATTTCAAGGCAGGAGAGTTGGTAGAAGTGTATTGTTTGCAGCCTGGCCTGGGCTCGCAGCAGGCAGCTCCGATAAGCTACGCCTGCCCTGAAGAGAATGTTATCTAAACAGCAAGCAGTTTATTTCTCTGTAAATAAGGAAAGGGATTGATACAGACCTGTTGAAGTAAATGACTATTGTTAAAATAAATGTTTTTACCCCTAGGAGAAAGCTGAACATCTATTTTCTGCTATGGCAGATTAAGCTACATGTGAAGTATAAATTAGTATGTCGCGGTCTACCTTGCTCCCTGTTGGCATACTGGTTTTTAGATGGTTCGTGGCATGTCTGGGGCGCCCATGCCGACCATTTTCAAGTTTCCTGTCCATTTTAGGTATTTCAACAGAGAGCCTGTACTAGCCACATCTCAGATGTTACAGTATCCTATTATAGAAACCATTTAAAGATACTGTTTTGAAAAAGATAGATGAAAACAGCCCTGATCTTTTCTCAGTGAAAACTTAAGCCTATGCTTCAGAAGACTTTTCTATTGCTGTCACTTCATTGCTAATTCATTTTTCCCTTTCCTGCACATTCTCAGAATTTGCATGGCACGTCCAAGCAGGAGCAGGTCACCATTTCTTTAAAATTCTGTGAATATTAACCTTATGGAGAACAGCAGGAAAGATGTCTTCATTGTAATCTGTATATTAAGAACTTGAAAGGCTCAAGTGCTCACTATAACTGCTAATAAACATTTCTTCTTGTAAGTCTCCCTTTAATCAGGGAGTTTGCCTACTGATGTTAATTTTAGTTCTTCCTCTGAAATGTGTTGTTTCATATTCCTTCCTTCTTCCTCTCCTAATCACCATAGCTCCTAAACCCATAAGATGTCACAAAACAACAGAAAATTTGGTTTCAGGAGTTTCCTTCTGCAGCACATCACATTCAAGTTTTCTTGACGTCTCTCAACCATGGCAAAGCAAACCCTCCTTTCTGGGTCACGCTTGTCCATCCTGCCTTCTGGGCTCCTCGTTGATGCAAGGATCACGGAAGGCAGGCTGAGAAGGAGATGGAGAGGTATGAGGGTGTGAGGTGTATAGTTTTAAGACTCTGAATGAGAAGGGAAATCTCTCATAGAAAACGAGCCTGGGGACAGTAGTGATGCCAAATATTAAGGTGCAGTGGCCAAGCTAAATTGGGATGCTGTTCCAGATGTCTCTCTTTATTCATATATCTGGGGTTTTTATGACGAAGGTTTAGAGAGCTGTTGGGGTACATTTGCAGTCTATAGTGGTGTTCTCTGAGAATTCTCACGGTTGAATGCAGCCTACAAGTTGATGTTTTGGTTTCACATAAAGGGTGGGAGGGTGTCTTTGAGAATCGTTTGAGTCAGTCATGGATCTCTTCTCTATCATTATTATCATGGCTTTGTAAGTAGTTTAGCATAACAACAGCATCAAACTGTTCACAAAGAAAAAGAGAAAAAGAGTACAATATTGGTAGCTATTCTAAAAACAGTCTGGATGCTGCTTTGACTTCAGTTGTTTTTAATAAATACAGCATATTTTTAATTTAGGAATCTGCTTGTGAGGTTTTTTTTTAATCACGCAGACTGTGAAGCTTCAGTTATGTCTTCAATAGCATTGGTGCTGCTTGCAAAACTATTCTTCCCAGAAGAAAAAGCATCAGTGACAAAAACTACAGGAAAAAATAAATGGTTTTCAATTTTTTTCCTCTCATTTTCTTATATATAATCTGATCAGCTCTTAGCTTCTTCTTCTAGGTTCCTTCCAGTAAGTTTACTTTGGAGCTCAGGTTAATTACTGGAATGCCCTTTTTGACATCTCAACTTCAACATTGAAGGATATTTCCATTTACTGAAACATGTAAATGTTTACTGAAATGTAAATGAGACAACTCAATTAAAAAATGAAAAAGACAAAGAACCAAACAAAACATCCAAGCAAAAACCCCCAAGCTCCTGCCACCACTGGTATTACAATGAAGCCAAACAGCATCAAAATAATTATTGGGAAGGAATTTTCCCAACCCACCCGCAAAGAAAAAAGCCCCTTTTACTTTTCTATCATTCTTCAAAGTCTTCTCTAAAAATACACTAATCAATCGTCTTTTGCAGCATACTCAGCAAACCCCAGAATTTGAGGCTGCTTAAAATTACATAAAGTCCTCATGCGTGATCTTCAGAATTTTGTCAGCTTACAGACTAGACTTATCAATTTCTTTGTTGATAAAGATCTGTTTGATTTTGATGTATTCCCATCTTTCAAGCTATGTAAGTTAGCTGAAGATGGGATAATGTTAAGAATTTATTTCTGTTTTTCAGAAAATCTGGTGTTTCTTCCTGCTGGTTTTTTTCAGCACTTGTTCTGCCTTAGTTACATTGGCTGTTACTGAAGATATGTTCGCTATCAACCTCTTCCAAAGTTACTCACTTGAGTTGTATCTTGTATACAACAGATCATGTTCATCTTTCATTCTTAATTAAAGAGCAGGTATTCTTCTCCATTTGAAACACTCAAGGGTTCATTTTCCTCCTTAACTGACCATACATTAGGTTTCTAGTTTGCTGTCACTCCAGATTTTCTTTCCTTTACTCTGGATGGCTTTTTTCTCTATTGAATCTCTTTCAAGACACCTTCAGGGATTTTTTTTTTTTCCCTGATAAAATGGAAAAGGTTTTTGACATTTGGACTTGATGAGATTTCCTCCTGTGGAAGGGAACTTGTGGCCATCTGTTAAGAAGAAGCAAAGAGCCCATAGGACCAAGGTTGCAGAGATTGATGAGGCTTGTGCTGTGCAAGCAGACTGACATTAGCCAGTGGCTCATTTGTATCATCTGTACCATGCAAAGGAACAGCTGATCAAGGAATCAACATCAGCCAAAATGCCAGCACTCGGAGGCAGCTCCTGTGGCCCCAGATCCCTGTTACAGAAGCCCTCAGCATAAGGAGCATCCCCCTTAAGTTAATCAGATAGTAACTAAGAAGTAAGAAGGCAGAATTTAACATTCCCAAAACATAAAGAGCGGAATCAGGTATTACATTAGCTCTGAGAGAACCATTGAAATTTATGGCTTTGCAAACTACCCACACATCCTGATTCTTCAGGACAGTGGCCTTTTAGAACAGGCTGGGAGGTAGCATGGCTGTTTAAAAGAGAGAAGCACCAAATCAGAGCACCACCAACTCTCTCACACTTTGCAAAATCACTGCTGGTCTCTTTTGGGGCTAAGCTATTTGTGTCACTATTGCAGGAAAGTTTGCTTTGCAATTTATGGAGTTGGGCTAATAGTTGGCTTCACACCTCGTTCTCTAGTCATTCAGCAGCAGCATTTCTTTCAAGAGACAGATGTAATCATAACTGTCACTTTCCAGTTTTACCTGGTGGATGTTACACAGTAGTCATGCAGAGCTGCTCTTGGAGACTTGGTTATGTTGTACAAGTAGCCTCAGAACAAGAATCCCCTGTGGGACTTTTGTAGAACAAAAACGTAATGGTGCTTTCCAGAGGGCTCTCTGCTGTTTTGCTGTAGTAATCAATTCCTGTAATTTCTGAGAATTCAGGCCCCTGTTTAACAGTTATCACAGTTTATGAAAATTTGAAATATCCAGCATGTTTCTTCACAGTTATTTTCAGGAACAAGTTTTGTTTGTGGATGCTTTGTTGGGAAAGCCTAAGCAGCAACACGAGTGCCTCATACATAGGTGGGAAGAAAGAAGGGGCTCTGCTTTGAACTTCTGAGTCTCCATGAAACTTGCACTGCATCTCTTTGCCAGGTGCCTCTCAGAGTGCCAGCACCCAAGTGTGGGACAAAGAGACAAAAAGCACCATGTTTGCATGGGAACTGGAAACATCATGGGATTTATTTCTTTAACTGTGCGTCTCTTTCTGTAAGCTCATGTTATAGAGGTTTGGGTTTGTTTCAGTTTTACTGCTACAAGGAGTTTTAAATAACAAAAGCACAGAGGTAGGAAATTTTCAAGGAAGATAAATAGCTTTGAGAGTAAAATGAGAGACATTTCTGAACTGTGGAACATTTGAGGGATATGCTCCCTGCAGAAGCTGAATGCAGTGGAATAGAAAATACATAGTATTTGAAATAAGAGCTCGCTTATCCCCACAGTGGAAGAGATTTCAATAATCTTTTAAGCCTTGAAGGCTTCAACTAGTTTCAGAAATCTCTCATCACTGCCGGATGGACTTCTGTCATACAGGAAAATCATGAGGGGTTTGGCAGCTGAAGGAAAAGGATGCCTTCTGTTTCTGTCAGCTTGCATGCAATGATTCATCTCGTCTGAGGGAAAGGAAAACCAAAGCAGTAGGGTTCTAGTCAGAAATTAGTCACTGTGAGACAGTGTTTGATCGGTGGCCCAGGGTTGGGATTTTTGTGTTTTGTTTTCTTACCCGAAGTCATGTGACTTACTCTCCATACTTGTTGTTCCTACCAGGGGGTGTTTCTAGCAGGACACTTGGCTTGTTATGAACTTGATTAGTTTTAATCCTTCACCTTATAGAAAAGGGAGTTTCATTGTGGATTTGAAACTCCTGCTTGGCATCAAAATTACTCTTCCTGCAGCTGATGGTTTTGAAGAAGAGGTAGTGATATTCTCATCAAATAAAATAGAGATGAGAATCAACTGCAAGTTCCTCTCATGGTCTGGTCATTCATCTTTTCCCAGCTTACATGATGAGTATAAACGAAGTAAAAGAGTGTGACATGCCAGTTAGAGAGACAGGGGGAGAAATTAATTTGCTACTGCATTATAGTTGTTATAGCTGGAATTTTAAAAAAAATATATTTGTGCTAAAATACAGGATTACGAGTTTGAAGATTAACATTCATGTAACAACCAATGGAAAAATCGTATCTGGCATCAAGGCACAGGGCAGCAGTGACTCACACTGTTGCAGCCAAGCTGGGCAATGTCCCTTCCCTCCCTGGATACTCATGCAGTGGTCACCTTCAAGTCCCCTTGAAGGTGCTGTAGTTTCATATATTCACTTTCTTGACAGCCCGTTTTATTCTAATGTATTCTGTTGACAGCGTCACAGAGATCTAGACGTGCTTATTCCTGCTCTTTCCAAGATCCCTGTTCACAGAGAGGCTGAGGAGAAAAAGCAGGCAAGGTCCTCTCATGCTGCTATGGAAAAGCACTGGGAGAGGCTTACATTGAGTTGTGGGTTCATTGCAGCAGATCTCCTGAGTCCTTTTCACCTCACTTGAGTGAAATATTTTCTACATAGTGCTTTTTGCTGTGGCATACTTTTGAGACGTGAATATTCACATTGAGAGCATTTTATCAGAGCTCCACTGTTGATAGAGATGTGTTTCTTATTGCTCCTTCATCTCATGCTACAAGAAGATGGACATTTCAAATTATCTGGAAACACTTTTTGCACACCAAAGTGGGATTTCTAGGTATCTGAGCCCTCTTTGTCTGCTTACTCGAATCAGTAAGGTTGGAAAAGACTTCCAAGATCTTCAAGTCCAACCTTCAACCTAATACCACCATGTCCACTAAACCATACTGCAAAGTGCCACATCTACTCATTTTTTGAACANTTTCCAGGGATGGTGAATCCACCACTCCCCTAGGAAGCCTGTTCCAATGCTTAATGACTCTTTCAGTGAAGAAATTTGTCCTAATATCCAACCTGAACCTTACCTGGCCATTTCCTCTCATCCTGTCACTTGCTACCTGGGAGAGGAGTCTGACCATCACCTTGCCATCACCTCCTTTCAGGTAGTTGTAGAGAGTGAAGGCCTCCTTTTCTCCAGACAAAACGCTCAGTGGAGAGAATAGTGACGGACCTCTAGTTGGACTGTAACCCTATAGAGGAGTCAGTTGTGCTTTCCCCTTGAAAATGCTTTTTTTCCAGCCTGAACCCTGTACCATCCTGATGTGTAGAGGAGGAAAGAAGAATCTTTGTTTTTTGTGGGACATGGGAAATAGGAGGACCAAAGTGAGGAACAAGCATTTCAGGAATCATACCTTGCAAAAGCAATGCACGACAGCACAACCAGGTCAGTCACACGCACAGAGGTTTCAAAACACTTTATGGACAAAATTCGTTTTTTTAAAAATCCTATGAACCACGGTAGTAACCACTCTCTGTAGTAACCACCTGAATGGTGTTTTCCCTTTGGTTGGATTTAGAAATACAAATGTCAAACCTGGTTTTCTTTAATTGTGTAGCAATGGAAGAGAGTTCGCTCAGGAGACAGAAGAAAGAATAAGTCTGGGATATGTGGCACAGACAAGGGTTATAATGGAAATTAATTGTGTAGCATGTTAAATAATATTACCTTAATCCTGCAGCTTTGGGCAGTGGAGCTGAATTTCTGTTTGATGGCATGTTTTACAAACTACAATATTTTAGGACTTGGAAACTGCTCGACTTTAGCAGTTCAGCTCAGGAAATGTGCTTCCCTGCTATCAAACGCAGCAGTCTGTACTCTGCATTATTAGCCATGGCACGGTGCATGCAGACAGTTCTTGCTACCTCTGCTGAACCTTTCACATCAGCTCATTTATCTTTCAGGTGTTATAATAATTGACCCTCAATCAGTATTCCATTATCCTAAACAGGCAATTATCCACATTGTCACTTTTGCATTTGCTCTTTTGACCCAGAGGTCAGGGAGGCCTAGTGTAACTGAATCCAACAAAATTATTCCCTTACCTGTCATATAAATAGTCATCCTAGCAAAATGAGACCCATGGGGGCTTTTGCTGAGGTGTTGAGAAGGCCAGTCTAACTCGTTCCTTTATTCTGCTCCTTAAGGAATGCAGTACTGTTTTGGCACTCTATCAAAATAAAACAAAGTTCCATTTTTTAGCCTTCTTTTTTCCCCCCCCTTTTTTTAAGTGAGCACCCCTGCACTTACAAATGCTTCTTTGTGGCCTACTTTATTGAAATTTCCATTCAGCTCTTCCATCTGTTAGCTGTGTTTACCACTATTCCTGGGGAAAGAATTCTGCATTTCACCTTCATTTGGGGGTGTAAGGTCATAAAACTGTCTGGATTATTTCAGCTATATTTATACCTAAGTTAATATTCCTTCTTTAACAGGTTTAAAGCTTTTAATTCCCCAGTTCGTTATTCATAGTGAGTGAACTGAAGTGAACGAAGTTTTTGTATTATAAAGAGGAAAGCTTTTGGTATTCAAAAAGTGTTCTGTAAATGTGGATTGTAACCCTCTTCACCCCAGCTCCCCAATTCCGATTAGGCTCATGTTTCATGCCCTCCCTCCCTCCACTGCTCACAGCCAACAAATGCCATGTTTTATTTAACTAGCTCCCGTGAACAGTTTGTGTGGATATGGACTAGGGCTGTATTTACGAAGGTGGTGGTTGTGCACATCTTGCAGAAGCTGCCAGAGCGGCAGGGCCCACTGACACCAAGTGCACGGGAGCAAATTGTAGAGCCCCCTCATTTGCATGGCCTTGAAGTATTAGTGTCAGGCCATCATGGAGCCTTTAGTATACAGCTGTATCCCAGGAAGAGGGGATATTCCTGTTGCATTGGAGGGAAACTGCATCTGAGAATGGTGGAGGGATTTTTCTGAGGTTGCAGGTGGCAAAGGAGGGAAGCAAGCCTTGCTTTTCCTGACAGTGTCTGAACTGCAGCAGCACGTGGTGCAATGCACAAGCCAGATGTGCCATTGCTCCCTCCTAGCTGCTGTGTTTCGATGTCCGTATTCTGAAATCCAAGGCACTGCAAGTAGAGAGGGTAAGGGGAGGAAAGAGCCTTACTCTAATGCACGACTTATATGTGTTTGCATCTAGCTGCGGGGTCCCAGCCTAGCTCCGTCCCATCTGTTCTGTTTTGCTGGAAGGAGATAGTCAGCACCTTGAAACACTGTCCTGGCTCCTCTCCAGCAAGAATCTGGGAGTTGAAGTGAGAACACAAATGCAATTTATTTTTCTTTGTTGAAATGTTCATATTTTCCCAGTGGCAACACGACTCAATAGTTGAAATAATGTTATTGAGAGAAAAGAGCAGAGTCCCAGTGTGAATACTCTGCACGCAGGCCCTTTAAGCTTAAGCCAGCAAATGTCTGGACAATATGTAACTTAGTCTTTCTTTTTTAAGAAAAAGAAAACCAACCCACAAGAAACCTCAGGTTACTTTGGGCCTTTCTCCCCCTACTTATTTATGAAAACAATTGTTCCTGCATCTATTATTGTATGGCTTTATAGCAACACACATTTCCCACTGAAGAAGTTGTGCTTGCACTTTCTCTGTCATCTTTGTAACATCCTTTCCCGATACCTTTGGTGGAGGCAGTGCTTTGTTTTCCATTAGGTGCAAAAGTCTGATCCATGAAAAGGAGGGCAGGATTGGCCTACCCTCTACAGTATGTGCAGACCAAAAGAAGGAGTAAGTGGCTGAGATGTTATATGTTGTGGGAAAAATGACTGTGTCCCTATTGTTCCAAAAACAAAAAAAAAGAAAATATTTCTCGGGGCCCAAGACAACTGTGAAAGTCTCCATCATACCTGCTACGTATCAAACTCCATATTTGTCCTAAGAAATGTCTATCTTGAATTTTACCCGCACTTTAATTTTCAGGCAATTGGCAGCAGCTTAAATCCATAAAAAATACTTTGGCCGAGGAAACTTCTTCAAAAACAAAGCCAACTTGACAAAATAAGTTATGACCTGGAGAGTATTTCAGAGGCAAAACTGCTTCAAGGTGAAAAGCAATCCAAATTATTAGAAGGCTCAGCTGAAAACCCCTAAGTAATTAAGAAACTTGTCTCAAAATGTGTCATATCTCGATTTTCTTCTTGTGATGGTTTCAGCGACGAGGGTAGCTTGGTTGCTGGCTGGGGTTGAACGACACTTCTGAAGTAGGCAGCATCAGAATGACTTTACTGGCTTTTGGGAAAGAGCAAGCTCTAGTTTATTGTGGCACTTGTTGACATCTGTACTGCAGTTTGTGGAGTCCCAAGCAAGAGAGCCACCATGAGGAGGAAAAATTGGCCCCTATTTTTAATCCCCATCTGCTCTCACTGGCAGCAGTAAGCTGAAGGGAAATTGAGGTGACCTGTGAGTGGCTGGTTTTACACCAGATATTGTATTTGCCCAGTGCAGGGAGTATTTTAATGTTCAGTGAGACCCTTGCAGTGACAGCCGACGCGCAGGTCTCTGTGTCATTTCTGGGCGCGTTGGTGCCTGAAGGCAGCGGGCAAACCCTGAAGATTCTGCTCAGAGTCTCGCAGGACACAAGGCTCCTGCTGATCAGCCAGGCAGCTTAGCTCCATTCCCAGCCTTTTTCATATTAAGGGATACTAGCCTTTGCTCTGGCTTTCCTGTTTTTTAAATGTTGGGATAGTAAAATCTTCCAGAAGTATCCTCAACACACAATTAAAGATTCAGTTGTTCATTGGCTCCTCATCCTTCTGGATGAGATGATAGGGTCTCCTATCCTCCTGCAACTGTCCTGAATGGCAGCAATCAAGCAGCAGATAATCCTGGGCTAGATCTCCAACACCTTGCACAGAAGTTTGGCTTTAGGGAAAAAAAAAGAAACTAGGCTAATTTTGTATCTACACCAGTGAACATTAGAGTAATTTTTCCTTTCATTCTAAAGCAGGTTCTGTTAGGGTTAGCACAGACTTTTGTGGGACTATGTTGCTTTGGGAGCAGACTGGTGTATGAGCCCTGAAGTTTCACTGTGGACTAAGGCCTGATCTGTTGACTGACTTTGGAGAGTCATCCCCTGTTTTTTTCTCTCATTTTCAACATCAAAAAAATAATAACAAATATTTCTTTTTCTTGAGCCATTTCAAGATATACTGGGGGAAAAAATTGCAGAAATTGAGGGCATTTTTATATTGCTTATTACAGGTAGACATGCCTATGAACTTGAATTGAGAGAGGTGATGATACCAGAAATCTTGGCTGGGGGAACCGAGACCGTCCGCAGTGTTTTGATACCAAATTTGACAAATGCATAAAAATCGCAATAGCTTTCCACAATCCTTACAGCACTCTAACTTAAATACTTTACCTATCATAATGTCTTTCACTCTGGGCTTTAAAAAAATTACACATATGCTACCAAGATGTGGTCTCTTCTTGCGCAGGACTATGCTGAGTTAGTGAAGTTATGCTCTGCATATGCTAGCAGAGTCAGGAAGAGTCAGGCTTAGCTTTTTGAAGTTTTTCCTGCTCTGCATTTTATATGTTGAAAGCCATCTTCATCCTCACAGTTGTGTAATGGCAATAAAACCCCTATATATTGCTCCTCGTGCCCAGTAGACAGATTTTGCGGCTTCATATACGCCCTTATGGGGGACTCTCAAATGCTCACTATCCACTTTGATAGCAGAGAGGGAGAATTTTGTAGTAGTTCGTCTTACAAAATGCAAAACCTGTCAGCAGCTGTGATGTCATGGCCTGCATAATTTACGAGACCTTTCTCCCACCATTCCACTCTCTTCCTCTGACTTAGCCGGTCTTTTCTGTGCTATGCATCCGCTTCGCCGTGTGTCCTTTAGGCGTATGGAAGAACAGCAAGAGAGTGTGTGCTGAAGCAAAGAGGTAGGGCAAGGAATGCAGGCTCCACTCAGTAGCACGCAAATACAAATGCAGAAGTTAAGTGAGATAAGGTCTTTGTTATAAACGCAGGGTAGCATGCACATAATAAAATTTGAAATTGAAAATAACCAAACCAGCACAATACACCAAAAACACCGTGCGCATACACACATGCACACACACACACGCTCTTCCCTTGGAGAGAGGATGAGAGAGAGAATGGAGAAACCACAAATGAGGGAGGTTAGTCATGTTGCTTAATGAACTACTGGAAGCTTTTCAGATACTGTGGTGATGAGGGAAATGTGCATAGAACAGTATAATGTTCCTCATCTGATGTTATCTAGGAGTTCAAAAGAAACAGCAGCAGCAACACAATAAAGCAGCTCTCTGGTATGTTATTAAAAGGTATCTTGAGCTTTCCTGCTTGACAGATATTTCTTGTTTTAAGTTACACTTCTACTTCCAATATTTAGACCCAAGACAGCAAAGTAATAATTGAGCTACTGACTAGCTAACACAATGCATTTATGCAAACCAGTTATTTTACAGTAGAAACAGCTTGCTAATGTTATACCTCTGGGAATTAAAGTCCTCAAAAATTGCAGTATTCTGTATTTGTGTGATTGCTATGTTTTAAATTTTTTTTGTAATTTCCCACCCGTTTCTTCAACAAATAACAAGTCATTTCATATTGCAAAGGCACAACGGGAATGAAAATCTGAGCTGCTACTTTTAGATGCCAAGAAAGAAAATTATAATATTTACTCTTGTTCCTGATGCAGTGTAACGAAAGTTTGTGTTTTGCATCATGCTGACTAAAACTAATGGGAATAGTCCATGTAATCTCAGAAGCAGTTGTTCTAGTTTGCTGTTTTCTACCCTCTCTTGTTGGTTAGATTGCCCGTAAGCATGAGTCAGCAACATCAGCCCTCTGAAAGATGGATGAAACCTCATTTGTATCTAAATTTAGTATTTCTCTTCAGGGTGCCTTGTTATGTGAAGAGAAGTATGAAATTCTGGTCAGAGTTCTCCTTGCAGAGGACAAAAGCTCCATGATTGCTCGTAGCAGGGTATCAATATTGGAGACACGGTCTTCGTGAAGCGCACGCAAAGTGGCACTGGAAAATCATGTTATGAAATCCTTTCTTCTGAAAAAACCACCCTGAAATTTTGGAAAAGTTTTGGTACCCAGGCTTTGCTATTGCAACAGCTTAGTGTTTTACATTGATACATGTAATTAAAGATGTGTATGAATCACATTTCCTGTTACAAAAAAACTTGGAATCAGTGAGCTGAATTTTAAGGCATGGCTGTAGTATTACACAAAGCTTTTGATAGAGAGTGAAATATATGTGATGCAGCTGGAAGTGTGAGGAGGATGGGGACAAGTGTGGCTGCAGGAGTGGATGGCACAGTAGGGAACTACACACAGTGGGTCCTGTGTACTCTGATGCCTGAGGTATCCAACTCAGAGTTAGCTCATATGCTTTAGAGTCCCTTGGTGCCTTGTGACTAAAATCAGTAGGGTTTTTTTTTAAATTTATTCCCTTACTCTGACGAGTGCATTAGTGAACTTATGTGAGATCATCAGCTATTTTATGGATTTAAGTTTGAGAGTAACTCAAGAGGCAAGAATATCTGTTTCTACGATCTGTTTTTATTTGTGATTCATCTCTGACTTTCCACTCTCACACCCTCCATGTTAGCTTGCCAGTTATTTAACCAAGGTGCTGCTTGACCAGGAACTGATACCCCTTTATTCGTTAAAAGTATGGTGGGATCTCTGATGACTTCCCATAATCAGGCTCTGAGGTTTAGGTCTCTCCCAGACCACTGCTTTTCCAATGACACACAGCTTCGAGGCTGATGCTCTGCAGGAGCCCTCACTCAAATAGTGGGATAGCAGAAATCTGGCAGAGGTTCCTATGCCGAATAAATGGTTTCTGTTATCACTAAGCTCTTTCTTTGTATTTTCTTGTCTTTCCTGCACCTTGGATTTAGCAGTTACCTGTGTGAATTGTATTCTATCTGTTACATGATGTCAGCTTGTTTTTTTTTTACTGTAACCCACCTCTGGCTACTTTTACTGGAGAAAAAGCATCGTGTGTGATCTTTTTACCCCTCCGTTCTCCTGCTCAGAAATATATCCCAATTTAAACATTAGCAAAATCAAACATTAACATGGGAGTTAATGTTTTAAAATAATGATCTCCTGCCGGAAGCCTGTTGGTTCTGACATGCTGCCAACTACAAAATCTAAATGAAGTTAGAACCAGAAGAAAATAAACTTACTCTATTTTCATTCTCTACTCACATCTTTTGTGCTATCTGAAAACTTGATCACTATATTTTATGGTACTGAGTTCTTTCAGTAATGGATTGCAGGTGCCACATTTCTGCTAAACAATATTTAGGCTACTTAGTTTTATTGTTTGGTTTAATTTCTCGAGTGAGTGATTTCACCAGGTCATCAAAGTCTCTAATTCCCCTTCTTGCAAACAACAGTGAAGGGAATTGAGACCACTGAATATGAACTTTGGAGAGATGGTAGGTATTACAAATATGTGTTAAAAGAAAAGTTAGCAGCGAACTATTTAAAATACATGCACGTGTCCACGAAGACATTGTCCAGAAATGTCGTTACAAGTGATTGTAGTGATAACTTTTAGGGAATTGAAGAGACACTTTTTATTTCTGTAATAGTGTGTAGAGTGTAAGTGCTGTTGTCATCGTATAGAATATCATATCCAAAAGTGAATTAGAGGGCTTGTGGTAAAACAAACCTGGGAATTAGCAGCAGATGATTCCGGGGCACGCAGTACCCCAGAGTCTGACCACCACATAGACGTGAATGATGACCCGAGCACGATTTTTAAAACTGAGTGGGTGATACTTGGCCTTTGGAGCAGAACTTGGACAGCGTATAGCATGTAGTGGTATACATAGCACAGCAGTGGGTTGTTCTGTTCTGGAGAACACTTTGTAATGATGTAAGAGGCAATAAGCAGGATTATGAATGCAACAGGGAGACATAACTGTGAATTTTAATTTTGGGTTTACTTGGCCTTTGGCACATGATTCATTTCCCATAGACAATCTAAACTCACTGTAAAGACTACCATGGGACCTGGATGCATTCACTAATGTAGGGTGCGGCAATTTCCTGTCTGTCTGATTTCAAATTATGATTAGTATCTACTTCTCTTATGGAGGTTACTTCACTGATCATTATTTAGGAAGTATTTTTAAAAGAATTTTTTTTAGATACTTAATACAGTATGTGCTTAGAAAAGTTACCACCAAACCTTTTAAAATAGATACATCTGTCCATCAAGACATTGTCCTGAAATGCCACAAGTAATTGCCTAAGAAACATATGATTATTTAATCTATAACAGCCTTTCTGTATCCTCTCCTAGAACTAATTCGCAAGGAAAAGTGTTTGATTTGTGTAGTTTGACTTGCTATTTATGAGGCTTGATATAAGTGTGAGATTTTTTTACAACGGAGTTGGATAGTATTAAATAAATTAAAAGCATTTATTGTCTTCCTTATGGATGATGACATCTGTCTTAAACACCTAATGCATACAGAATATGAAAAATATAAAGTATTATTTCATATTCAAATGATAATCTGAATAATCTCTCTTAGTTTTCCTTCAGTACTTCCTCTTTTAAAACACAGTACTTCACAGGCCTCAGTTCAGGGAAGAACTTCAGTCTGGGCATAAATCTAATTAAAGTCAACAGATTTAATCCCCTTCAAGCAAGAAGCATGCATTCAAGTCTTTTGCTTAATTGTGGTGGAGTAAAGGTATGTTTGAAATTAAGCACAAGCACAGCTATTTTGATGAACTGGAGATTTATCTTGGAGCATCAAACCTACCATGGAAAATTCATAAAGTAAGGATTGCCTCCTAATTACTGTGCTCATTTTAGCAAGTGCTGTAATCATAGGAACAAATTTACATAGTATTTACCAAGAGACAAGAACCTCTGTATGCTTCTAATGGCACGGAGCTGCAAACTGAACACACACAGACAACATCTAAAGAAAAATACCTAAGAAAAAAATCCTACTCGTGAAATTATTATGGAAAGATGATGGCTTAATGATTTTTATAGGACACTAATACAGCTTACTGTTCCAAATAGCTATGAGTACTTTCTCTTCACATTGTTGATGTATGGAAAAATGCTATAGAGTATCTAGTTGTAAAACTTTTCTAAGGGATTTTGGTAGATACCACAATGTGATATAAAACAAAAGACCTGCCAGCTTTCTCTTACCCCGAAGACGGGATACACTCTCCAGTGTACCTCTAACTGCCTGCCCAATAGCCCACAGTAATCTGGCTGGACTGGCAAGTGTTGGTGCTCCAGTGCATCCTTCCTCTTCTCAGTGGCATTCCCAGGTCTGAGTCATGATTGAAGGTGTGCTTAGAAAGGAGTGTGTTGGGATTGCACAAGGGAAGAATGGCTTCCTTTAGAGACCCAGATATTTGGACTTTTTTACTTCAATTAAGAGATGAAATGTCTTGGCACATGTACAAAGAATTTGTGTTCTAGTTGAGCAGCAATGCCTGCTGGTGAGATCGGGGCTGATCCAAGTGCCTCGATGACACCTTATATGGCTCTTTGGCAGATATTTGTTCTTCCCTTGTGGTTGCAGGATGTTAAAGACTCCCACTGTCCAGCCTCTACAGACAGAGGCATGGGTACAACCTCTAGGGCTGTCGACACTGAGAGCTTTCTGGGCTGAGCTGGGGAGGACAAGGGAAGTAAGTAATCTCTCCCAACTAATTTTGTCGGAGAGCACTAGGAAATGAAAGCCTGTTTGAACTGCCAACATTTTCTTGTTTGCATTTTCTCATCTGCTCAATCAAAATAACCTCTATATGTCAATCCACTTAAAACAGGAGGGTAGTGGGTGCCCCCCTTGGTGTCATATTTACACCAGTGATGCATAAAGCTGCCTAGAATTAGGGGTGAGCAAGCAGATGCTATCAGCAGAGCTGGGCATGCACTGCAGTGATAAGACAGGAGATGTTTCCTGGCTTGACCCTTGCAGGAAGCAATGTGCAGTTGTTGCGGCCCACCAGACCAGCCATGGTCTGCTCTCAGCCTCTCCCAGGTTAGTCTGCTCTTGGGGACACTGATGCTGAAGTATCCAGCTGACTGGAAGGGGCAAAGGGTTTCCATGCCGGCATCCATGCACCTTCCTTGGTAGGATTGGAGCAGTTGGTGGGGAAACTCACATAAAATTTAATACTGCTGGTCAGGTGTGTTGAGCAAGGTGTGTTCAGCCTGTCCATTTATAATTATTATGTGTAGTTCTTATGCAAAGCCAGCAGCATTTAAAAGGAAGCAAATTTAAAAACCTCAGAGCCTCTGCTCCTGCACAATCTTTCTCCAAAGCTGGCAAGTCTGAACTTCATTTTTTGAAGATGTAGTTCTGTAAACAAGCCATTTGTTTTATAATGCATGTCTGGGTGTCTAGTATCATATGAACTGCAACCTCTGCTTGAAGTTTCCCATACATTCTGATCCTTTGTAATAGCTCCTTCCTGTGTGCATTCCCTAGTTAAATTCAGGCTTGGCCATTTCCTCAGTGATCCAATAGGGTATCTCTCCCTTTGTCAACGCCTATTTTGGCCAGACTTGCAGTAATTTAATATTTTTGGTACTGCTGTTCCTTTGCCAAATTTTGGTGGACATAAGGCAGTAGGAAATCAAGAGTTATTGGACACACAACCAAGTGCACGTGAAGTGCATAAGCCTTGTTTCATTAGTAAACAAGACAAAAAACCTAGTAAGATGTGTCTGTCTGTTTTACACTAAATATGTAAGAGGAGGGGAAAAGTTTTCTGTCGTGAACTTGGTTGGCTGTACAGTAGAGGGGACTAGGGGGAAATTCAATTTGAAGTATTCATCCTCTTTCTTTCAAAACCAGTGTCCTTCTAAATGACATCATTGGAAAGCCTTAAATGTGATCTTGATGATAAAAAAGCACATTACTTTTACCAGATTAAAGCAAATGGGCTTTTCATTACAATATACAGTCTTAAGTGTGACTTGTGAGCTGGCTGATTTTTAGGGGCTACTATTTTGATTTCCATGTCAGTACTATTGGGATGCTGTTAAACTGGACACATTAGCCTATGCAAATTTACTAATTAACAACAGGAGTTTTTCAAAGCATATATTCAGTTGTTGAGCTCTATGTTTTTGTGGATAACATTTAACAGGATAAGGCAGTAAAATTCTTGATTTACACACATGATGGACAGAGGCATCCGTTTGAACCTAGTGTATGTCTGTAATGTATGGCCACGATCTTATCACTATTGTTATTATTATTAGTATTCCACTACTACTATTACCCCTACTACTATTAGGAATTTTCTGATCAGTCTGTGTTTCATTTACTGATTAAATCATTCACTCTGTGGTTTTATTAAGACTTTTGCACAGTTAGGATATAAGTATTTCTTTGTCAATGATGGAAATAATGGTCTTGGCTCTGCTTTTTGTTACAGTAGTGCAAATCTTGAATAATTTAATTGTCAATGTAACAGTGCCAAGGAAACAGCAAATTTAGGTCCAATGTGTGTTTGCTATTGTCCTTAAGAATTAGTTTACTCTCTTCTAAGTACTTCCATTCATAAATGATGTGTCATTTTAGCAGCCATAATTGCCTTCTGAAACAATGTTTTTGTTGTTTTTCTAAGGATTTCCCAAAGTTGGAGGAGTGTTTTGGTTTTGTTTAAGAAAATGAAACACAGTTTTAAACCCGGGTCAGATGCCAGAAAACGTTCTCCTCTCCTCCCCCTTCCTCTTCATCTGTCTTTTTCTCTGAGCCCCATACCAACTCTTTCCTTTAACTGCAGAGCCTAAACTACTTCTTTAAAGGTCTGAGCTTGATGAAGCTTCTGGCCAGAGCCCCGTTTAGTGTACATCCTGTGGAATATTTGCAAAATCAAGGCCTGTGCTTGACTCTCCTAG
>VZTA01010774.1:0-66664 GCA_013398855.1 Mohoua ochrocephala | reverse complement strand
GGAAAACAGAAGAACAGACACTTAAGGCAGAGTTGCATGTTGTCTTGTGTAGCTGATCCAAGACAGCGGATTCACAGTGTGCACTTAACCCATCACAAGTGTAAGTGCTTCCACTTAAGGCGCTTCACACACAGTCTTAATAAATACATTTCTTTTGGCTTTACAACAGGGAAAACAAAAAAGAAACCTTAACTGACCAGCTGTCATGTTTCAGTGTCATGTGGCATCTCTGTGTGGTGTTGGTACTGGAACATGGAAGTATTTCCCCCTTGTGCATGTGCATGAGTCCCCTTTGATGCCTAAGGTTAAATGTGTGTAATAAAATATTCAGGATCAGGGATGTCAACTATGTTCTGGTTTCCCTGACATTCTCACACTTTTAATCTTAAAAAATAAAAATCCCTCTCGCCGTATCTGTTTATTTTGCTTTCTGTTCTTTTAATAATTTCATTTTCTCAAAGGTAGAGGAAATAAGTTGTCGCTGAACTTCATTGTGATAACTGGCTAGAAACTTTCAAAGGTACCTTTAAATCTAGAATTAGAAAAGTCAGCATTTTCCTTTCGTGTGAAATTTTTCCCTACGTATGAGATGTAGGTTTGTTTCACATCTGCCAAGTTTAAATCTTTTTTAGAAGCATAAACATTTTTTTAGAAGTTTGAATTCAGAGAGCAATAACATTAATATTTCAAGAGACAAAGTGTTCAAGAAAGTAGAAATGATACATAAATCATTCCGTAAACAAAGTTATGCCTCGCTTGCTCAATACAGCAATTATATTGTTTTGATTTTGTATGGATAATTGGAAACTTTAGCTTTATGACTTCTTTACCCAGTCTAATAACAAGTTGACTCCTGAAGTTTCTGAAAGTTCTCTCTTGCTCTTCCATTTTTATAACTTAGAGGTAGAAGATGTCAAAGACAGAGAAAGAAAGAAAGAGAGAGGGGAGGGAGAGCGAGAAAGGCTTAAAGGCTTCTTCCAGCGGTAGGTACTAGAGTCCATCAGCAATGCTACTCCTGCTGAGCTGGCAGCTGCTTCCCTAAGTTCAGAGAGGTCACCATGGTTGCTTTCCTGTTTCTCCTCCAGGCATTGAATTGCTGGGGGAGTTGGAAAAAAAGGCATCTTCCTTTCTTGCCCTGCGACATAAAGACAAAATCCTTCCTCCCTATCTAAGCATGTCCTGGTGAGGCATGTAAAAATTCAGATGTGATGAAAATCATTTGGGTTTCTGTGATACTTTTACCCAGAAATATCTGAAAGACATTACAGACTAATTGACATACCAGGATATGCATGTGACATCTGAGGATGTGCCCTCCTGTGCATGATGAATTTGAAAATGCAAGGATTTTCTTCACCATTGACTTGCTGCTTTCTCAAGAGATAAAACAGATTATTTGATAAATACTTCAAAATACTGTCGCTGATAATTTGGGACAATGCAGACTAATGTAACCAGTTAAAACTCGAGAAGGAGAAAGTACATTTTTAAGGAAACAGAACACAAGCTGAGCTGTCTGTAGATCTAAAAAAAAAGGTAAGAAAATTCAATGTTTACAGTAAGAACTCCAAGAGTCTATCACTCACCATACATGTTGTTCCTCACAGTGCAGTGCGCTGATGGGTCTGGTCCAGGAAAATCAGCCTGGATGAAATAGTACAGTAAATCAATTCAGTTGCATTAAACCCCAATGTGGGCTCGTATTCAGGACCAGAGAGTTCTGAATTTAGGTGGATGAAAATGGGGACTCTAATTGTTACAAAGGATGTGTTTAATGCATGTGTAAGTAGATTCGTTGAGATCACACCTTTAGTCTCTTTGGATTAATTTTCCTATTTGCACCTTCCCAGGAAGCCCTACAATAAAGACAAAAACCTATAGCTATAAAGTCTCCTTCCTTGTGTTTCTGATTCAAATATTTGAAGTTAGTTTGATTATTTTTTTGGACACAAATATGAATTTTTATCCCTTGTTTTGGCATTTAAAAAGGGTTAGAATCTTATTTAGCACTCTTTCCTTGCCAGCTAATCATATATTTCACAGGCTTATTTTTCCCTAATTATTCACTTACCAGACTGTAGCAGCTTTGAACTGTTTACATATAAAGTCTGGTGTTTGAAAGAGAGTAAGTTATATTTAAAATTTCCCTCTGTTTTTAAGTACATAAACTCACATGCAGTGCCAAATATGCCTTTCCAGTATATAATAATAGGGATCTAATTGCACCAGTTTCCCAAGGGGCACAAAAGTAGAAAAGCAGAGCCTGCATGGAAAACACCCTTTCTTTTTTGCCTTTGGCCGTGACAGGCTCCTACATACGGAATGAAATTCCATCCTCACAGAAGTGTATAGCAAAGATTTGACTGACTCCAGGGGGGCTGGATTTAGGCCCACATGCCTGATTTCAGGGTGTGATTTTGGTGATGAAGCAAGCTTTAAGGAGTGGGTAAGAATATTCACTGTGGAAGGAAGTTATTTTCATGCGTTTTCTCCAGTCTCTCTCCCATGCTGGAATAACTTTCTCCTTTGGCATATCATTTCATCTTTCTGAGGAAGACTAGAAAAAGCACTTACTAAACAGACACTCAGTTCTTCTGGAAAACCTCAGCAGGAAAATATGCTTTTTAGCTGCCTGTGTACAAACTTGGTGGCACCCATGGCAAAGCAGGAGTCCTTCTGTGAAAAAGAGACAATTATGACAGGAGCAAGAAGCCTGGTTTAGCCTGCTGGTGCCCCACGATCTGCCGACTTGAAATCATGTTTCCCAGCAGATCACTGCCCTCAGAGTGTAGCTAAGGGGCCATGCTAATATTTCCTTCCTGAAGGGAGAGAGCACATTGGGTTGTCCTTAATGTGAACTGCATGAACTTTTGTACCTTTTCCTTTTCTTCTTGTCTTCTCAGAAGGAGGAGGATTTGTCCCAATATAGCCAAAGCATGCTGCTATGCAGGACTAGCTTATAAACAGCATTTAATAAAGATTTCCCTTTCTAATCTCATGTTTGTAAGAATAATGTGGTTTTCATTCATATTGTACTATGTTAGGTGGTCTCACTTTATTACTACCAATATATTTAACAGTACTTTGAAGCGCGAATTCCTGGGTCTCACCAGCTCAGTTTTTCCAATAGATGAAGCTCAGGCAGTGAGGTTTTTTGGGTACATTTTTATTTCATCTCCTGTTTCCCTGGAGACAGCTGTTACAACCTCAGCCCAAGTAAAAAAAATTCTAATTCATTCCCCATCCTGTTTGTATACAATCAAATCCTTGTTTTGGAGCTATTTGCTGTGGTGTTTGCTGGGATCGCTTCACTGCTGGAAGATGAGGTGGGATATTGCTGGGTGTGTTGATCTACCTTTGTGTCTTACCCTGCCCTTGAGTTGCATGGGAAACACTATTGCAGGACAGGGTGCAGACATTGCCCGTCCTTCTTCTCCAATTTGTCTTTTTTTCCATCACCCATTGAAGGAACCCAAATAAACCTCTGTGTACACAAGTCATTAAAAAAAACCCCAAAATGCAAGTTTGGGACTTGGTTGTATTTGCTAAGCCTACACACCTATGTGTTGTAGCAGTGTTGCAGGCCAAAGCGCTCGTGTTTCTCCATTTAAAAGCTCATCTAAAGAATAAAGTACATCAGTGCTCGTCGTTCACCGTTCACTCGGCGCCCTGCGTAGTCACACACAAACAGGCAAAACTTATCAGACCTTTTAGAGCCGCCTAACCCACTTTTTGTCTTTATTATGAAACTAAGATTTGGTCAACTGAGGTCAAGTTGTGCACTTAACACAGCTTCCATTATAGTCAGTGAACTCTGTAACAGAGAGTAAAGTCAAAATATAAACAGAGAACATTTCTGCAGCAGCTCTGGGCTGGGATTAACTTGGATCACCTAGTCTTCTGCTTTTAATGAAATTCTCTCCCTTGTATTTTCTTGTTTGGAAGAGAGTCCAAAGTTATCTCATGCTAATTTAGTTAGGCAGTGCCCTCCAGGGATGTCACAGGCCTCCATGACCTCTCCAGAGAGACTCAGCAAAGGGATGAGGAGAATTAAACATTCCTGAGAAATTGCAAAGCAGCAGCCCCCAGAGATTTTGCTTAGAAATGAGCTCCAGACTAGCTGCCAGAGACCCAAGTCACCTTTTCAGCACTTCCTTGACATGTCTCTGCCAGTCCCATCTGGCTTGATTCAGGGGGTCAGCGTAGGGACTGAGGAGAGGTGGCAGCTAGAGAGGGCAGGATTCGAGGGAGGTCTGACTACAGTAGTCTCAGGCTTTAGACGCTTCTCCAAGTCGTGCGGCAAGATGGTTTTATTTCCTTTCCTTCCCACATGGTCTCATGCTTTGGTATTTTCTTTGTGCTGAAAAGGGGAAGAATACTAAGTGAGGAGGTTTGATGATAAGTTTAGTTATTATTTCACCATGTGATGCAACAGTTTGTTTCATACCTGGTTTTACAACTGCCTCTTGGGTCAAATGCAGAAAATACTGTGGCGTCAGAGAGCTACTTACAGTGACATGAAATACATGCCCTTACCAACTCCCTTTTATGTTGGTAGGCTGTAGAAATTAATGAAATTTATTTCACATGAAGCCAGAATTAGGCATGGTTTGCCAGATGGAATATTTCTACGGGAAAATATTGAAAGAGTTCATTTCCAAGTTTCCTTCAATTATTTTGCAAAAAGGGAAAAAATTAATTTGCTGGAGTTTAGGCAAGAGAGAAAAAGATGCCAGGAAATCACTGTAGATTGGTTATTAGTATCTCGATCGCCTGAGTAGTTATCTCACTTATTTCTTGCATCATAACAAAAATGTGCGCTATCTCAAGAAATGTCTATTTTGTTGAGTTTTGGAGTATGTAATCTAACAATGATTTCTGTGGGCTCTCATCCTTGCATTTTCTTGTTCCTTTAATTTGTCTTTAATTAGTCCAGAGCTAGTCAGTATTAAGGAAGAATGTTTGAATTCCCACCTTTCCCTATAAAAGTGCAAAGGCAAATCTAATTCTCTAACAAATAATGCACTTCATCGTGAAATATCTGTGCTACCCTTAACTTTCTTACAGCACTCTAGTTGGGTAAATATTATGACTCCAGCTTCATAGACAGCAGAATTTGGGCTTTAAGATTAAATGCTTTAGTAAAGGCCCCAAAGAGAGTCATTAACGCTGCTGAGATTGGGACGCTGCTCGTCATTTGGTTGGACCAAACTGAAACCAATAAGCAGGCGGGACCTAAAGCTGGATCCTTGTAATTAGAATATGGTTTATGGTATAGCTATTACAAAAAACATACAGAAGAGAGAATTGTGTTTGTGTGGAATATGTTTCAGCAGTTGAGTTATAAATCTCTGAGAAGAAGAATAAAAAAAAAGGAATGAGACTTGCATATGGAAACCGGCATAGAAGGGATGATGGTGTCATTGTGGTGATAAATCCATTGCATTCTGCAATGACTCATGCCTGTGCCACTGTTATTTGCCTGAGAACAGACCTCTGGCCCTTGCCAAGTAATGCGTGTGGGAACGTTGTTCCCGGTGTCTGACCTGCAGGAGTTATTGCAGCCTTAATGGCAGGATACCTAGTGTGTGTGGAGTCTCGTTCATGTCCATTGGGGAGGGAGGGCCCTGGCTTCGTCTGGATGTGATATGAGCAATGACTTCTGACATGCATGTAGCAGAGATTTATTGCAAGCAAAAGTTGAAGTGTGATAATGCTACTGGGGTATTCTGTAATAATATGGTAAAACACTTGTCATCACTTCATCTCAGGCAGTGAAAGTCAATTGTATATGCTACACAGAGACAGATAAAAAACATAAGTATACTTAAAACTTCATATGGTTTGCATTTTTCGTAACAGCTCTCCTGACTCTAATATAAGACAGGTTTTAATTTTGTTTTGGGTAAGTGGATGTGCTTACAGTCTCACACCCACAATTCCATGGCTTTAAATAGAATCGCTCCCAGGGTGCATAAAAGAACACATGCTGTTATGTGAAGGATTTATCCAGGATGCCAGGATTGTATTTATTGCTGGGAACAAACTGAATAAAATTTTCTATTCCATTCTGACACTAGCCCATGGAGAACGGCCGTATCTATGGTTTCAGCGCAGATCCTTCCCTTTCCCTGACGCAGGATTTGGTGTGACTGACTGCTGTTGCAGGAACAGTAATTACTAATGACGGCGGAATCAGAATGGCCAGAGCAAGCCAAGGGAAGGTCAATGCAAAATGCTCTCCAAATGTATTTTTGAGCATGCTCAGAAGTCATCTTCACATTGCCTTTTCACATCTGCGCTGCACAGCCAGACTTCTAAAACGCGTCCTTTGGTTTCTGGGATCATTTTACTGCTGCCTTTTTCTAGCTGAAATTTCCGTGCCCCAGTTTGGGATGGCAGAGACCATGAGCTCGTACCCAACCTGAGCACGCAGGAACTCAGTCAGAGCAACTGTAGTGTTAACACTGTGGCAGCAAGTCTGTGAGGCAGATTCCTCTGTCCTAGGGCTTGGGTTAAAACCGCCAGACTCTTTGCATAAGCTGCTGTATCACATGGTGGCCGTTTTGGGTACTGTTGGCCTAAAATTGAACTTGTGACATGAGGTAAAAATAAAAAAGAAAATAAATCCCTCTGTATTGCATTACCGTATCCCCGAGGCATCAAAGTCGTGCTCTTGTCTCGGTCTGTACTCAGCCAAGAGAATTCAGCATCAAATTCCAAAATGTTGTCACCTGAAATGTTCTGGTAAAGGAAAAGAAAAAAAATCCATCGTACCAGGAAGGAGATTACTTTAGCATCCTTTTATTTTTTTTTCCAGGTGACTTCTTGCTTTTTAGAGTTAGTAAAATGGTGCCTGATGTGCAATTTGGTCACTATCTCTTAAGTGGCAATGACTTAATGGTGAAAATCGTTCTTAATTCCAACTCCAGTGCACTGAAAACTGCAATAAAGTCAAAAAGTGAAGCTCCGTGATGTGTTAAAGATAGCAGGCTCTTTGTTTACACAGATTGTTCAGACAAGGATTGCTCTAATTTTTAAGAACCCAATTGATAGTGAATATTTTTCTCAAGAGGAGTAAATTAACATTTCAATTCAATTATTTTCGATTATTACTCAGGAATGTAACATCATTTGGAAACTTGTAGGACTCTGAGGAGAAAATACATGAAGTTCAAAAATGTGAAGCAAGAACTCTGGAAGTTTGAGGGGGAAATGTAAATTTAAAAAATAAATTTCAGGTTCATTTTATGTTATTAACTCACTCTTTCTCCCTGCATTCTTTTTCAATAACACTGTTCATAAATTTTATAAAAGTGCTCTTGCTTTGTTACTCTTACTATCTTAAAGGATTGCTCTTCTTCCTTCCCAATTATACCCTCAAACATGTATAAACATTATGAAGTGCTGATTTATTATCTCTCAGCCTATCTGCCTGTGCTCTGGCCATTCTCTGCTGCTCTTAGCAATTTTTTACAGTACAACTAGTGGTTTAACCTGAGTCAGGGCCGGTTACTGGACAGGCATTGGGCAGACCCACAAACCCGAAATAGAGAAGCTAGTAAGCTGCGGAGGCAGTTTTGACAGATGGGAGGAAAGGAAAGGAAGATTTGGGGAGAGAAAATAATTTTCTGAATCGTGGTGTGGATAACAGCATTTTTTGTTTCTGTGGAGATCAGTAATGCTTTGACCCATAGATCGTGCTGTTCCTCTGACCCCCATCAAAAGGAGCACGTCAGCTTGTGCTTAGCTGTAAGCATTTAAGCAATCCAGGAAAGAAATAGGAGGTAAACAGGTGTTGGAAGCAGGAACCAGGATCTTTTTATAGTCAAATGTTGCACTGTAAACATTTTGTGATCGATATCTACATTGTGATCATTATTCTGGGGCTGATAGTTTTGTTCCAGTGAACATGCCAGTGCTTGACTTGAAAGCCTCGTCTGTTTTCTTGTGGTTAGATCATGGCCCCAACCAGCCCTTCCTGGCATGGGTCCCTAAGACTTCTCTGCCCTCACCGCAACCTGGGTACAACCCTTTACTTTAGCGGTGAGTAATCCTGTCAAATGGGAGTCTGCTTCTTTGTGAAGAGGTATTTTGTCTTACACTCATATAAAAATAGCAGGGAAAATTAATTCTGGAAGGGTAAAAAGGGAGGGGGAAGCGTGTCAAATATCCTTCTGAATTGTCTGCTAGGTGGAGCCTGGGAAACATGTATTTGTTCTATAGTCTTGTCCGTGTAATACAAATCTGAATGGTTAAAGCTCACACATACTTTCTGCAATTCAGAGTTTTCTTTTTCTCTCTCTCTCTTTAGCTTTGAATTTCTTTCCCTTTTCTCTTGAGCAGAATTTAAGGAAGTTCTTTGTTACCAATTGCGACAATATCCTCCAAAATTAAAATGAAAGAAACAGAGCATATGTGCATCCTTTCTGTATTTTTTCATTAATTTACTTTGTGTCACACATGTCACTTCCAATCTAACCATTTGAAGAATAAACAAACCATTGTGGACCTAAAAATCTGTTCAAAATTTTTTTGGCAGGAAAAAAGGACTATATTAATTTTCATTGTTGGTTGAGGTTTCCCAACAAGCAGCTTTACTGTTTCTTTTTTGCCTCCAGCTAGCAACTAAAGATCAGTTATAAAACTGTATACAAATACTTCCACGTATTGAAAGAACAATATTTTGACATTCAGTGACACAAGGGAAAAAAAAAGGAGTAATCTAGTTTTTGATAACACAATGAGAACTTTGTGTTCACCCGAGGTCCATGTGAGAAACATCATGTTGCGTTAACAGGGAAGGTTGACCTTTAAGGTTTATCTGGATTATAATTCTTGTGGTTTTTATTAATAAAACTGCCTACTAAAGTTTCACGAGTCCTCCCTGAGATCTGTAAAACAATTGGCCTATCTGCTTACAAGAGAGAAGTTAGACAGTATTTCCTAGTATTTCCTACAGATGTGAGGGCTTTTGTTTCAGAAGACATTGATATTGTTTTCATTTGAGATGGTCCACAAAGATTATCAGGTATTTTATTATCTTAGTAACTTTATAATTGTTGGATTATTATCTTTCAATGTATCAACTATACTCTTTCAACTTGAAAGAAAAAAATCACGGACCTAAACACAGTTCAGCTCTGAACAAGTTCACCTCTAGAGCCAAACCATAGGATTTGACTAAATCAGCAAGCATCAAATTGCTTCTGTGGCAATTTCTCAACCGTAACTTCAAAAATCCCTGAAAAAGTTTATAAAATGAGTCCCTATCTCATACTATCTCCGTAACTATATCCTGGGAGACTTGCTGTTTGTTTACTTTCTTGGGATTCTTAAGGTAAATTTTCCATTGTTTCTTATCAAATGTGTTTTTTCTCTCAGAGGAAAATGTTTTCATCTCAAATCTGTTCCCGTTTTGTATTTTTTGTGTCAGCAATGTCTAGGGTTTGCAAATGTCGCTCTTCTGAATGGAAGCAGCTGCCATGTCATAAGTACTCAATGTCTCCTCTGTGTGAGCAAAAAAGACAACGCTAAAGGAAAAACTTTGTACGCAGACTTTGGAGTCCTTATGTTCAGCATTACACAGTTAAGGAAGAAGCATATCAAAATGCATTTAAACTGATGAGATCTGATAGATACTTAAATGGCGTTCAGAAGGGTTGTTCCGTGAATGGAGGTTCCTTGAGCAACAGATCTTGAACCAACGCTGTGATTTTTGGTGATCTGAGAAAACAGGATTGATGACTCTTTAGAGGAAAGGAAGAGGCACGTGTCCTGCCCTTCTTGGGAAGTATCTCTTTTGCTGGAGGTTTCAAGAAAAGGTTGAGCACATGAAAAGTCACCAATGGCAATGATAGACAATGACCTTAATCCTGAACTTCAGTGTGCCTTTCAAATACAAACTGTGACAGCCCAGTAAGGTTCTTACTTATTGAGTGTGCACCCTTGCTTTTTAAGTAGCTGAGCAAGGAGGTTTGTAATTTAGGGGGAAAAAGCACAGCAGTACATTGATTATGCATACTGCCATATTCCTGCTGTCACTGGCTTCTTGGGAGTATCGGCATGCCTGGCAGCACATCCCTGTGGTTTTCTTTGGCAAGAGTCTCCCTGCAGTGCTTGCCTTGACCTATAACATTGTCAGAAACAAGTACTAAAGCAATAGTCGTTACTCTAGACTGAACTCCCATTGTGGCAGGGAGCATGGGATCATGCCCAACACTTTCGTATGTTGGCTGCCAGGCAGAGGCAGCTTGCAATCTACTCTGATCACAACACTTTTGTGCTGCACTTCAGCTTCATCGGTGTTTTTCAGCCGTGTGTGCTATGTCCCTGTTGTGTGCAAAACATGTGTAGGGAGATTTTTTTCCCCCTTCTGTTGTGTATTATACGTATGTCTCACTGTGTCTTTATATAATCTCCTTATATAACACGCTCTGATGCCTACCGGGTACGCCCAGGACACACCTGCTCTTTTAACAGTCACAGAAGTCAATGAGATGTGAGTGACTCAGCCCTCAGTGTAGCACCTTTTCTTCCTTCTCTGCCCCTCCAAAAGTGAGTAAATAGATAAACTGGGAGTCAGTTTGGGTTCAGAGCTCTGAGTCAATGTCCTGTCTCACTTTTCTAAGGCACGAACATCAGTTGTGGTCAGTTCCGTAGCAGCTTGAGAAACCACAGCCAGTCAGCTGGGTTGTGTCAGGAGGAGCCAGGCGATGGCATCTGGAACTGCTTCGCATCCCAGGCAGGCAGGAAGTGCGTGGGCATGACATCTCCACACGTCGCTCAGCACGGGAGATGCCAAGCAGCCTCTTTCCATGCCAGTGCAGCGGAGTTGGGACAATGCAGAGAGGGAGTTGGTACAATAGCCCTGTCTTTTGTGGCACGAATGGAACAGTCCCTCATGATGCACACAGGAACAGCAGTCATGCCAGGCCTTTGTGCTCGCCATATGGGGAGAAGGCTCTCCTTTGCTCCCACATCCCTGTGAAGGCTCATCATGCTTTGGCCCAAAATGCTTAATTCTCCTTCTCAGTGGTGACCCCAGCAGGATAGCTATGTTTGGGATCACTAGAGTACCATATCCAACCCACTGAATGCTTCTGCCCACTTCTAGACAATAGAGTATGGAATACTGTAAAGACAGAATTTCTATAAATGGTGATAATGTGCTGTTGGGTCTCTCCAGGTGGTGATGTTTTCTGACTTAGTCAGAAATTGCTCCCTGATTGTTGACAGCCTTGAGGTAACCCACTCCTTCCGCAGCGATAAGTAGAGCGAGACATTCACCAGTCTCAGCCTCTGAAGCTCACAGACAATGCACCATGCATCAGGCTGCAACTATCTGTTCCATCTCCTAAAGTAAACATTACTGATTTGGTTTGATTTTTTTTTCCTCCGTGTGTGGCAAATACAAAGAAGTCAGAATTTCTCTGCCTAACCCATAGAAATACATATGAAAGATTTTTTTTGACAGTATAGGACTTGGTAAAAAATGCTCTGTAGCAGCGCAGGGCAATAGTAACTAGTACCAACAGGAGCACTTCCTTTTTGTCCCATTGTGGGACCTGTTAAGTCATATCTGGTTTGGGTCTTGAATTGGATCAGACATATGAAAAGGCTTTGCTTATTCTTTTGAAAAAAATTGTCTTTTCTTTCTAGAGCAGAAATCATCAGCTGTACTTTAAAATCTTAAAAAGTTGGATTTATTTTTGCTCTTGAATAGGAAGATACCTGATTATGAGCCCATTTTAACACTACACAGTGCTAGAGCAGACAGTAAAACAAAAGTCTCAAATATATAGAGTTAAACATAACCTCAACTACCGGGTCTTTGTTATCCATGGATGACAGCCCAGTTAATAAATGTTTTCTTACTGGGATGCTAGACTGGAAGTTAATGGTGAAACACATCTACAACATACTCTAGATTCTCGAGACAAGCAGACACATCACAACCATAATGGCAGTGGCATGCACAAAATGTTTCCGTAGTGGGGTTGTGCTAGTCAAACTTGGGTTTTCCCACTCACTAGCCCAGGTGCAAACAAATTTCTTTGTGTAAGCAAAGAAATTTGGGCAGGGCAAAGACTGGTTCATGTTTTGGATATGTTACTTGAAAACGGTGCTTACTACTGGCAGGGGTTTATATAGAGAAAAGGGTAGAGGGGAAAGATGAAAGAGGAAAGATTTTGGCAGAGGCTGGAGTTCAGGCATGCAGAACAGATATCTTAGTCCACATAATCATAAAAGTGTGTCTGCTTGCTAGACTAGCTACGTATCTCCTGTTAGGTTTCTGTCTTTAAAAGTAAACGACGTAGAAGTGCCTTTAGACTTTGTGATTCGCTAGACCAGAGCCAAAAAGAGTTCAAATATGAAAAATATGTTTTGTCACTTTTGCCATTAAGGGACCAGTCTTATTCTAAGAGAGTCGAAGCCTGAATTGTTTCCATGGTAGTTTTCTCCTCCTTTTCAACATCTGCCTATATTTTGTTATCTGGACGGAGCGAAAAATTAGGTAGAGGGTGGCAGAACTGAACGCAAGTAATTTCTTTATTTGCTGTCAGCCCGTCCAAAAAAGCCTTTACAAAGAAATACAGGAAAATCCACAATTCTCAGTTCCTGCACCAGAAAAATTCCTAAAATATATGACCTTGCGACGGTTAAAAGATAGCCAAGAGCCGAAGCTGGGCAATGTTTTTATCCCAGTTCAGCCATGTCATGGGTCATGTGGTTCAGCATGTGAACAGGAAGGTGAGAATGGGTGAACTTTTGCCTCAGTTGTGCAGTCCATCAGAGAATAAATGGAGCAAATCACTCTGCAGCTGGATCAGGAGGTGAACGGCTGAATACCTCTCACACAGAGGCCTTTGTGTTCTGGACATGATCTAGCATTATGATGGGACGCACTAGTCTGGGGCTTTGTAGCAATTACTAACCCATTATCACGCTAGAACATGAGATCATTTATCTTCTAATTCAGAGTGTCACCTGTTCTTCATTTGCCAGTCAATAACCATTAATTACTTTCAGTGGAAATTTAAACAAAGCTTTTCCCCTCTGTTAAAACCAGTAAGCCATTCAGTAATGACAAATAAACCCGGAGCCGTATCACCCCCTCTCCTCTCGTTCTCAGCCTGGAGTCTGGTACAATATGAATTCTTAAAGGAAATGCCTAGAAATTCATAGGTCAAGGACCTTTATTAGTCTGATGTGAGGAGAATCACATTCCTGGCACTTGATATAGGGAAAGGACACAGCTACTGCCTGTACATGGATGTCTTATTGGTTGTCATGGGTTGTACCTGAGGAAATATAGTTTTGACTGTGGAACGTGTTCAGAGTTTTTTCTCTCTTCTGGCTCACCTTGGCCTTTTTTTACAGACTGTTCATGCAGACCCATTCAAAGCAACAGCATTTGGTCGCCTTCCTCGACAAAGCAAAACAGAGCTATCACTCACTTGAAATTTTTAGCATGTTAATTTTTTTCATACCTGATTGGATTGAGGTAACTGTAAGTGCCAACAATTCTGAATGCCAGAAAAAATAAAAGAACCTGCAGTGATACATTCTCAAGTAACCATTAATCTAAACATTCTTTCCTGGTAGGATTTGAAGCAAAAATTGCTTTTAGCAACTCTATCTGCATTGTTTGATCATTTCTAAGTTGATCCTGTTGAAATTTACTGCATTTTAAGTCGCATTGCTAAGGCAGTGATTGCTTGCTTTTTGAAATGGTAGACAAGAGTCGATACATCCAAATGCATGAAACCTCATTGGGCCCACTGTCAAAGGCTAGTTTTTTGTTAGTATTTTGCAGCTGTCTCCTTCAATGTAGGTTGTGTTTTAAAGTAAAGCGAAACTTTCAACTCTATTTCATATTAATACGAAAAGTAATGCGTAAGTATTTTAAATACTCACTGGATTGTTGAATGTCTTGGCGTAAGTGCCCGCACTAAAACTATGTCAAAGGAATTACAATACTGAGGTGTTCAAAAGTGGAGGGGTGGCAAAAAAATGGTGGCAGTCTGATCCTGCTTCTGCCTAGACATATCAATGTTACTTTACCAAAGGTCAAATAGCACATGCTTATGCTAATATTGCATATTCGGTCAACCAATGTAGCATTTCTGGATAAGGGGTGATTTTTACCAATAAATGAGGTTTTGTTGTTGCATCTCTCTCCAATGTAACTGACACTACAGTGTCAAGGCAAGAAAAAGAGTTCATTATGTACAGCAAACATCCACTAAAGTCAGGAGGAGAGCCACTGCCCCTGATTGACTGATTGTCTGATGTTGGAAATCCTTATTTGCTCAATTAGTGCCCTCTCGTATGAGGAAACGTGTTGTTTTCAGCTGGCCTGCTTAAGGAAACCTGAAGGTCTGTGAAATCAGGGACTAGACTGGGAGAACCAAAACTATCAACCGCTTATTTTAGATACTCCTGGTACCTTTCTGTGCAGCTGCTACTACTGTGAATCTTGCAAGCTTGTCCAGTCATGAAGAAACAGGAGTTGGTGATTAACGGTGACCTCTCAAATCAGCAGGGAAACCCCAGTGTTCCAAAAAAGCTCATATGAGAGATACACGTTAAGACATCTCCTCCCCACAAGACGAGTTTCATCAGCCAGTTGGGTATTTCTGCGTCATGGGCTAGGATGTTCAATCCTGGAAAGGAAAAATAAAGTTGCTACCATTGTCCTGCCCAGCAGGTCATCTCCCTAAAGCACAATTCATAATTTATGTCAAGGACTTCCACAGCAGTCGCCCAAAACCCAGCCTTCCATGCACATTCAAGAAGTAAAAAGGTTCAAAAGGAGCATGTTAATAAAATCTTGTCAAAACTTTGGACGTTGCATAAAATAATAACTGTAAAGAAAAATGGCTCGCAGATAGAACCATTTAAGTGGAATGTATTACCTTTCTATGCAGGACACTGATTTATTGAGAATAGAGGGGAAAAATTGAATATTTCAGGTGGTATTTACCAAGAGAAACTGAGCTATCCCAGAGCTTTTATTAATCTGATTTGCAGAGTATCCACTACCATCGAGGGACCTACTAAAGTTGTTTTCTTTAAAGCTGATGTGAAGAGGTCAATGCAAACAGCATCGTGGATTACAATGTGACAGTCCTTTTTACCATATGGAGAGAGAGTTGAATTATTTCGTTTCCCTTTTCTGGTTATTTATTAAATGAGGATCATGCCATACAGGTATTCCCTTTTCCTCTCCAAAGGAAATGAAGCGTTTGCATCATCTTGATTGATCTAAAGTAATAATTATTCTGTCCGCCTACGGCTCCTATGCAGTCCAACAGTCCGGTCACTAGAGCAGTGCCTTGCACGTCAGAAAATTGAAACATACCTGCGGTGATATCTCAGACAAGTCACACATGTCTTTGACTGCCTCTTTTCCATCTGCTTTCCGGCTTTTATGCTGAGTTATCTGGCCGGCCCTCTGAGACGGCGCCCACCCATCATTGCTTGTTTGTGGGAGAGGACTCTGTGAAAGGCATTGCTGTGGGAATTAAAAGCTGCTCCCATGAAATGCGTATATGTTGACAATCTGATGAAGTTTTGCTTTGAAAGGTACTGCGAAACTCTTGCTGCACGAACAGTCCTCTGAAAGTGATGTTAATGGTTGTCTCGCTTTTCCACCAGGGTTTTCTCTACTCCTGTGTCAAAAGAAAAAAGTTTCTTCTACAGTGCTTTAATGTATAGCATTCAGCACATATTCAGCAGGGAAACCGGATTAACTCGGTTAAATACCTTTTAAAATACTTACTCTTAATTAAAATCTCAGCTTAGGCAAAACAAATGTGACAGAAGAAACAGCCAAAAGGATCCATATTTTCATGCTTCAGTGTGTTTGACATCATGCTGTAGCAGACAGGCAACAGCGCTCTGGACTGAAACATTACAAAATTTTGCTCTTTTCCCCATATCGATGTCAATTCATGCAGTGCTTTAAACAAGTGAATCCATGCTCTTGAGCACTAAACCAAGTCTCAGTGTTCAAAAGTAAACATATTAAAGTCTCCCCTGCAGAAACTCCTGCTGTGAAACAAATTGAAAATCAAATACAGCATTGTTTTCTGTAATAAGAAATAATTGAACTCTTTTCAGAGTTGCACTGAACTGGTTAATAGCCACCATGTAAAGAAAGTGCTAATTTCCCCAGCTTGGGGTATGTGTGTGTACGTGTAGTTATTTCCAAATCAAAAATGCGGTAATACAATATCGTGTACCAAAGAGGCCACTTACATGTGCACTGAATCTGACTTTGTTTATCTTTCTGCAGGCCATGTGGTTGATGTTGCAAACAGATGAGCCTGAGGACTTTGTCATAGCCACTGGGGAGGTCCACAGTGTCCGTGAATTTGTGGAGAAGTCATTTAAGCACATTGGGAAAACCATCGTGTAAGTATGAGGATGAGAGAGTAGCCACAGGTTGAACATTTCTAGCCTCTCACATCTGGTGTGACAAAACAGAGTATTGTTTGTCTGCATCCTTCTTTTTTTCCTCCCCTCACTTTCTGCTTAGAACACGTGAGACCTTCCAGGCATGAATGACTGCCACAGCAGATACGTTTAGCATTGCCCTCTAGATCGTAAGTTAAAAATGTAGATGGGTTTGTCGTAATTTTTTAATCAAAATCTTCATTCTCTGTTCTCCCATTCACTCCCTGTCTTGGGGCAGAGAAACACCTTCAAAGATGTTAGTACCAGGCTGCTGATCATCCCCTTCCTGCAAGAGGGGCTTTTCTGTCCAATTCTCTGTTTTGCGCCCCAGATCCCCCCAGTCCTGCTCCCATCCTCTGCGATCTGGAGGTGACACCTACCAACCCAGTTCCTTCCAGGTGACAGCCCATTAGCCACACTGCGAGGCTTATGCAGCAAAGCCCTCTACATTCCTATTAGCTCTCCTCCTCCTAAGCCATAGAAATGTTGAGCAGTGGGTGCAGAATGTTTACAATGCATATTCCACATAGTTTGATTGAAAATACAAAATTCCTTCTCAAGGCCATATAATAAAACCAGGATGGCTTGGTGAGCGCTTTCTGTAATTTATATTTTTATTGTTTATTATTTTTTCAATTTCCCTCCTTCTGTATCTTCTCTGGGCCCCATGCATCAACATACCAATCTCAGCTGGAAAAGGGAGAGGAAAGCCACAGGCTCTTCCATGACGCTAGCGCCAGTGCTGTTCCTCAGGCCATCAAAGTCACTTGTGCAGCTGGTGAACTTTTGACAGGGCCAATAAGTTTTACTTGGGAACAAAAACTTGACAAATTCAATAAATATGCAGAAGTGCACAGATATATACAATATTATTTGAACAGCCAGTGGGTGGCTGGGGAGGTAATAACATTTTCTCCTCAATGAGTTTTTAGTCTGGTTTCAATTTTTGGCATCAACTTCCAGAAAAAAAATTCTGATGAGGGAGAGAGAGACCGTATAAATAGTATTTCTAACCCAAAAGCTCAGTTTGGGGAATAAGTTTCTCTCCATATTTTTAGCATTTCTTGACTGCAAGATGTCCCTGTGATAACACATTGTCCCATATACCTTGACAGTAGTGAGGTTTGAGAGGCTAAAGGGGAGATAGTAGGAGCTCTAGTAATTTCTTTGTCTTTCTTAATTTTTCTCCTCTTTTTATACTTTTATTTCTTGTGTTTATCAGCTAATTCACCCTAGTAAGAATGGATAGGAAAATGCTGCAGATTAAATTGCTCCGTATAAGTAAAAATTCTAATGATTTAGAGAAATGCTTTGTCCCTGCCCAATATTGTTTGCCAAAGCAACAATGGTTGCTTTGATGAGGCAATGTTGGTGAACAACTTGGTCATTTTTAAAATTTTGATTACTTACAATTAGAGGCTGATATGTAAAGGTCAGTACCTAGCTGAATGTCTTTGTTTGCAGATGTTCCCCACATCACAGTTTCTTTTGATGTCACTAAATTTACCCGTCAGTTTAAAACTGTACTCCCTGCTTTGGTGTTGGTCTAAGAAGTCTCAGCATTTCCCAAGAGTGACAAATCAGTATGTGTTTTTAAGAAAGCAAATTAAGCCCTCAAGAAAACCTAAAGAAAATAACAAGTCCAGAAATGAAAGTGAAAGTACTTTTATGAATAGCTTCTGTTATGGAAGGGATATTAAAGGATTACTTTAGATTTAGTGGTTCCTAACACTCATACTTTTGTGTCCTGTTCATTTAATTTTTTGCCCACATATGGCTCCATATGGTGGACTGTGTGTCATTTATCTTGATGTTTTTATGCAGTCAGTATTTAGATTGAATCAGTCACACGTTGCTCTCTCAGAAAAGCTTCACAGTATAACTCCAAATGATGAGGTAGAGCAGGTATTTTGTGTGTACAAAGGCATAGTTGCCTTTTAAATTACTAATCAATGAAAGTAATTCGTAAAAATTGCGTAAGAACTCACATGACACCTAGTGACACGGATTTTTAGGAATATAAATTGCTTTAGAAATGGGGGCTTGGGTTTCTAGTCCCCCCCAGCTCTTCAGAAATTTTTCTTTCCTGTGAATAAATTTTTAATTCCTTAAGCCATTTACGGGTGATATATAAATAACTATACATATGGAGACTGAGGTGACATTTTAAGTGCTAATGATAATTTTGTTGCTGATCATGTTGACAATGGTGTAACTCTGAACATTCTGTGTGTAGCCTGTTCAGATAAACCAGCCGTTCTTTCCCCCTGCTCCCAAGGCGAGAGTAACATTACAACGGACCCACTACTCATCCTGTAGCCATTGCTCATCTCTCAAATTGTACTAGATGTAAAATACTTCTCAGGATTTGGGAAGTTTTGTTAAGAATCTCCATAATTTTTCCAGGTGTCAGCTTGACCCATGTGTGTGCTGACACACACACACACTCCTGAGCCAGCCATCTGGTAACCTCTGGCTTTCCTTGAAAGTCCCAATGACTTTCTACTCCCACCTCCTCCAGTTTGAATATATCTTCTTCAGGGAGTAGCCTGGCAGAAAAATCCTCCCTTTTAGCATTGTGAGACCCCACTGGTGAGTCCCATTGCTCTGTTACTTTACAGTTTATGAGGCACCTCAGAACCAGAGCACCAGAGTGCAGTTGCTAAAAAAGTTCCTACAAGGACGGCTGCTTTCTTCCTATTACTGTTCCTCAAAGTTTGGTTGAGTTAACTGAGGTTTCTGGGGAGGAGGGGGTTTGCAGGATTGCAGGTATTATGAAATTTTTCAACCTCAAAACTTATCTGGGAGGTTTCCAGCCTTTTCCACTGCTAAAAGTGATGGCACAGCTTCCCAGTACTGCTGTACAATCCACCTTTCAAAATTCGTTGAAATGGTGGAGTGAATGTCCAGAACAGATGTCATGGCAAACAGAAGTTGTCAGAGCTCAGACCACATCTGAGAACACTGGGCACATGTGCAGGGGCTCTTAACCGTCCCTGCTTTATGTTTTGTCAGGGAAAGTTGCAAATGTAAAGTCTTAGCAGTCACATCAAGATATTGCAGTAGAGAACAGGAAGAAGAGCAATCCTGGCTGCCTCATCAACCAACTAAAAACATTAATTTTATTTTTTCAGTTTTTTTGTCTTCCTAACAATTCGCATTAACTTGTACAGCTGAAAATCCAGGACAGCCTAAAAAGTCTTTCCAAGAACATAACATAATATTCTGTCCTAGCCAGTCATTAGCACATGTCAGGACTACGTCTTCTAGCCAAAATAAGAGAGAGAGAAACTTTACTACATTTTTGTAACTAATGAAATGTGCAGCTGCAATAAGACTGATTCTCTCTCTGAAATGGTCTGTAAAGTGTTCATGGAAGTTTATCTACCTTGTGTGGCTCTTTTCCTCTTACATTTCTTTTTCAAGGGAGAAATTTCAAATCGTATTTATATAGTCCTCTGAATCATTCAAATTCAGTCCTTTGTACTAACAGGAAAGCCTCAGAGCTACAAATATTTTTCCCCTGTAAGGATTACATTTTTTTTTCTTTTACTTTCCCTTCTACTTATTACTAATTAAGTAGTACTTGGGGGAAACACTTCCCGCCTATAATTTGAACTACAGCAGGGTAAACGAAACAGGCAAACGCTTGTCTTGACTAATTTTCTGCCATTAATCTTATTAAATTAGAACAGGATTGCAAAGATAGCCTGAAACCACTACAGCACTCAGAGTTCTTTGCAGATTGCTACAAAGAATGCCGTCTGCAAACGTGGAAACTGGGAAAAAAAATAGAAAAAGAAAAAAATAAACCTGTTCAAGCTGCAGAAAGATTTATTGTGGCTTTTATTAATATAAAAATGCATGCACATTTGTTATAGAAATATTCATTGCTTCCAGGATCAGAATTAATTCAGAAAAAAATGAATATTTACTCTAGTCATTTGGTTCTACATGCAAATTTTATCTTAACAAACGTGCTAGCTGGTCTTATAAAAAATCAGCCTAAAACAGGGAAGTTTGCAGAGAAGCTATAAGGTCTTCTGAGGTGAACTACTGTGGCCTCTTCAGTGACAAGGAAGGTTGAACTGAGATTGAACCAAGGGAGAAGAGTTTTTCTGGTTTGTTTGTTGGGGTTTTTTTGTTTGTTTGTTTTTTTCTTTTTATCTTAAAATGGAAGGCTGGGTTACAGAAACACATGAGGTTTGAAGGGTTGCTGTAAGAATGGAAAGCATGTGGGACACGGAGGAGGAGCCATCAGCAGTCATCAGCAAAACAGCTGCTGTTTCCAGATCTGGCTTTTGCCCACCAAAAATTGCTGCTTGGCCAGTGCTATGTGTTGTATTTAAATGGGAAGAGAAAATGAGAAGCTTTCAGATGAAGAGGAAGGGGACAGAATCTCATACAGCAAGGGGAGGCATTTTGAAGAGAGGTGGTTGAAAGGAACCCAGCCCTGTCAGTGAGGAATGCTGGCATGAGTGAACCCACACAAGCAATCCTCACTTAGGGCTGCACCAGTTCTATCACCATTCTCAAAAATCACCGTTCTCAAAATAAAGTAGATATTTTAGGGGCATTTAACCCACCTCAACTGGAGAATTAATTCTTTCAGCTAAGCAGGCTTTCATTGCTTTCTTACTGATACAAGATTTTATCTGCAGGCAGACCCAATAACTGTTTCAGAATTGAAATTAAGGCTTGAAGACTGTAATAATCTAATTGTCTGATTACATACATAAGATGTATGAGAGTTTCTCCCATAGAAAGACTGGGTAAGAATGAAATGTGGTGTTTCATGGGAAATTCCATATTTCCCACCCCTGAAATTAAATTAAAATATTTGTCAAAAAATGCAATTTGGAAAAACACCTGATTTCAGGTCAGGTGGACTTCTTTGATTTTTACCTAACCTCCACTTAAAGAAAGAATAACTTACATAGAATTTTTTAAGCCATTCTGAAAGGAAAAAAAAATCCATTCTGAAAATGTAAAAGCCTCTCTTTTAGATATTACTAATATAATTTTGTATCAGACTAACACTAATGGAACTTACATGAAACTAAAACTTTTCTTTTCATAATGCTTTGATTTTCACTGAAGCATTAACATTCTTTGAGAAAACATTTTCTTCCCAACACCAAGTTTCACAAAATGGAGTAAAGGGAAGAGCTTCAAAAGCTTTCCAATGAACTGCAAAGAAAAAAAAAAACTAAAAATAGCATGTATTCTTTTTTATTGTTTTGTAATATGGGGAGTCATAAGTAAATTTTTAAAATCCGAGCTTGACAATGCTTAGACTGTTGGACTAGTGAAAAAAAAAAAAATTGAAGACCTGATTCATCAGAGTTTTTGAAAAAAAAATTAATACATTCCTTTATGGCAGCATGCTTTTGATTTAAGCACAAAGTCATGGGTAAGAAATCCCTGTACCTGTGATTACTTTGATATATCAGAGCTGCTGGCAAGGTTGGTAGTTGAGTTGGTGGCAAAGGAACATGTGAAGAGTCATATTTAAAGTTTCCCTACAAAAGATTACTTGCAGAAGATATTAATGGTCTGCTATATGGTGTCAGTTTTGCTGTTCAAAAAGTGCCAGGACAGAATGAAGTGCTTTGGTTTAATTTTGTGCGTAGCAGAAATCAGGCCACAGATCTGAGAAATCTACACGAGCTATATATCATATTACCTGTGGAGGAAAAGCAGAATCTTCACACAACTTTATTTTTATTTAATTTACTGTTCATTATCAAGTGTGAAAATATTTTCTATTGGCATTTATTTCATTATAAAGCTGTGCATGATAGTTTTATTTTTCACAAAGAAGCTGAGCAGCTGTAGCCTCTAGTGGTTTTGAATATATATTTTTTTAATGCTTATGGATTGTGTTTCTATGTAAAGATCAAGCAAGGAGATGAAATGCATATACTTGTTCAGTTCATCTGTGCTCCTGTGAAAAATTTCATATTCATTTGATTTCTTCACCACCTCAGAAATAAATATACTTTGACTTGTTTGCTCCTCAATTACAGCCAGACCATTTGGTCCCTTGCAGTTCTATTCCCACCCCTCCTCAATTATCCTGGATCCCCAGTTTCCTTCCTTGCCCACCTCACACCCCACCAGGTGGGTACCCCAGCTTGTCATCCTCATGAAATCCTCTATACCTGTGGGAGTTTTCATTGCTTGAAGCTTGTTCTCTTACTGAATAGTTATGGGAAATGAAATATAATTGGAACCTCCAAAGATAAAAAAGCCAGAGGAGCATTCATCAACACTGATAAGAAGTATTGTAACAACAGTGATCTCCAGGTATGAAATTAGCCTTAAATTAAATGCAGTCCATCCTGCTACAAATCCAGAGTTTAAAAGCTCTTGATGTGAAGAACTTTTCAAGCAAGTAAACTTGCTCATGCATTTGAATCTTAGTTTTATGGAAAATTTTGTGGTCATTGATAGCAGTGGAATCCACCAGAGCTGACAATTGACCATCACCCTGAGCAATCCCAAAGCACCCATCTCCAGCAGTGAGGCACTCGACATGGAAGTGTAGATGCAAAGGGCATCAAACCTGCTTTGTCCGGAGCAGTCCCGTGGTCTCACCCATTCCTCTCCAGGTGCAGAACACGGCTGATGCCATCAGCTGTGGCAGCAAACCCTTCCCTTGCTTCAGTGAGAGGGTGAAGCTGCACGGTGTGGGGCGGGCAGTGGCCTTGCTGCAGAGGCTCGCTGTCTGCAGCCTGGAGGAGCAGCATTCTGTGCGGAGCCTGCCCGAGGCCAGCAGGTGCCTGCGTGGGAGCTCTGGGCTTTCACACCAGCTGGGCTTGGAGGCATCCACTCCCCTTCCTCTGTAAATTTAGCCCGGTCCTGATGAGCCAAACTTTCTTCTGCCAGGGATCCTTTGTGTTTCCCCCAAATTACACAAGGCTGTTTTCTTGCCTAGGTGGGCATCTGCCCTGAGGAGCAGGGAGCTGGGTAGTCTTTGTGGCTGGAGCTAGCTGAAACCACAGCACAACATGAGGGTTCCCCGTGCCCCTTCCACCGTGCTCGTGCTTCAGGATAATTTGTCACGACATTTTCCAGTTAACAGTTCTGACTGCAATTTTACTATAAATTAAGGATGGTTTTGGTGGATTTTTTTCTCTTGCCGTGTGGTTTGAGGGCAAGGGGAGGGGGAGTTGGTTGGCAAAATGGATGTCTTGGTCCTGGTGTCAGGCTGGCCCGCGCACAGTCCCTTTTATCAGCAGTATGATGATCCCAGCTGTGAGCATGGAGGTGCCAGGAGTAATTAGAAGTGCTGCTATCAAATGTTACTTTGTTCACAATGAGAAGTACTTTTTTTTTTTTTCCCCCTCCTTGTGAACTTTTCACATTACTGGGCTGAACAAAACGGGTGGAGATTTCTTCTTAAGCTATTTCTATTGTTATATAACTTTGATAGCAACATTAAGTGAGTCTTTACTGGCTCGGCTGAGCCTTCTGGAGCCTGTTGGGTGTTAAATGGGGTTCTCTGCTCAGTGACCTCCAACAACAACTGACGTCTCCTGATCTAAGCGCTTCCTGTTGTTTTACTGGTGACGGTTAGTTTTCTATTAAGCTCATTTGAGTCCTGCACATTTTTACCCTCTGCCCTTTAAAGGGAGGGACTAATGTTAGTTTTGGCTTCTGAATGAAAATTTTGCAGCTTGGGCTCACAACAGAGCAATTGCAAAAAAAAAGAAAGAAAATTTAAATTATAAATCATCTTTAGCATCATGGCATGCCCATTAACAGCCGACTTCACTGTCACTATTATTTGTAGGAAATTATTTCTATGTGAAATGTTCCCAGTATCAAGCATCCTACAGGCTTTGCTAGTCATTCAAAAGTCATGAGTTGTGCTTAAAAATTTGTGAGATTTAAAAACTTGCAATAATGCATATTTGGTATTTCCTTCTGCCTTTCAATGTTTAAACCTTCATGGGTACACAGAGGTCACATTTTCAGACTTTTCTCCTTAGCCCTCGGGGCTAGAAACTCAAAAATGAAGGCTGAGATTGTCAAAGAATTAAATTCTTCTAGGAGCTTGAGGGGGCAGGGGAGCAAGGAGGAATCATATCTGTTACAAGATCCCAAGAGCTGGCAGAAAAATTAGTAAGTGGGAGGCAAGGGATGCTTTTCTTTCCTTGTTGGTGACTGAGTTTAAATAGTCTAAATCACAGTGCTGATTTAATTTATATAGATTTTATTTAAGCATTTAAAAAAAAACCTAGCGGATTTCATCATCACATTTTTATGCCAAGCTGGTTCAGAGCCCCATGGTATATACTTAAAAGCAAAAAGCAAAGAGAGGATAGAATTTCAGTCATAACTCTGGATTTTGTATATTCAGTGGATGAAGTTTGATGCACCGATGTACATGCCTACATGTGTCATCTGAAGCATTTATTTTGAGCGGGAACATTGTCCCCAGGCCTCCAGGCTTCAGCCTGACCTCCCCAAAGGCAGAGCTAGTCACCCACCAAACCATTCCTCTTCTGCTGCTCCTGAAACCAGGAGAGTCTCTAAGAAAATAGTTCACAATGCAACCAGATCACATAAATTACATCAAATTGCAGGCTGTTCAATGCATATGAAACTAATTTGGACGAAGGGAGCTGGCTTTCAGCTCACAGGCAGTAAGTAGAGTTTACATGTATGTGGAGTGCCATGTCGAGGTAGGACCGAAAACCCAGGAACTGGTTTGGATTTGGTTTTTTCTAGTTAAACACAAATTAAATTATGCAGCTTAATGCTATTCAAACAGAGCTTCACGTCTATAAAATTAGCAGATTAAAGAGTTCCTGAAAGTATTGGCCAAAATACAAGAATTAAAAATATTTTAAGAAAACAGATTTGAACCAATCCACAAATGAAAAACCTCACTGTCATATTTATTTGCAGATACATGAGACCATCTGAAATCAAGGCATTTTATTTTCCCTTTGCATTATGTGTTTAATTTGGAAGTCCTGTATTTTAGACCTTCCACTGAATCAAAAACCAAAACAAAGAGACTTCAAAAGCCATTGTTACTCCATTCAAGTCTAAACTCTCTCTTTGTTCCTTTAGCTAATGAGTTTATACTGTCCTGCAGGGAGAATTGACACCAGCCTCAAGTAAATGAAAGCAGGCCAAATGTTGGTAAGATCAGAGCACTAAAGTAATTATGGGTTGATTAAATGTTTATCTTCTTTACAGGTGGGAAGGGAAGAATGAAAATGAAGTGGGACGATGCAAAGAGACTGGCAAGATTCATGTGACAGTCAATCACAAGTACTACAGGCCAACTGAAGTGGTAAGAAAATGCCCTCTCTTAGCTTTGCAAATGAATAATCCAATCACTCAGCCAATAAATTGCTGCATTTGGCCAGCAGTCTGTGAAAACGGCTTAATTGCACTCCCGCTGCCAGCTTTTAGAGCTCTAAATTAGCCTGCTTGTTGGCCCCTCACAGCCAGCTACCTGGGAAGAAACAAGGAGCAGGCGGGAGGAGGGGGTGGCCCTCTCACGGAGACGCTGCTCCGCTTTGGTCACCCTCCCTGAGTGGGAGAGGCGGTGCTGGGAGGGGGCTAAAACATCATATGGGAAACAAAACAAATCATAAACCAGCTCCTTGTGAATGGGAATATGGTCATCTCTTCTCCAGCTGTAAGCAGGGAAAGCAGAAGGAGGTGGGCAATGATGGGCTTGATTATAAAGTACCACATTCTGTGTTTCACGGTAGTGTTCCATCTCCAGGCACTGAGCTTACCTCTTTGCAACTGCAAGTAAAGTGAGTGTCACCTGTTCAGCTTACACCTTTGTGACTGCCAGTGCTGCAAAATACTGGTTTAGATGTGCTCATGTGCTTTGCAGGGTCCCACTCGGCAAATGCTCATTTGCAGAACACATCTTTACTCCCAGGAATGCCTCAGTGAAATCTACCAGGGGTGCTAAACCAGCATATGCTGCTGGCAAGGACCGAGTCACGAACCCCTGTGCTCCAATCACCTAATGAGAATTCTGGGAGAGGGAAAAAAGCAGCAGTATTTCCAGGTCAGGCAGGATGGTGGCAATGCACAGAGATGGTACAGGATGAAGCCTGGTTTCTGGACACAGGGAACAGTAGCCCCAATTGTGCTATGTGGGAGTGGGTGTACCCAGGAGAGGATTTCTTCTCTCCTGGGGAAAGCGATAGGAGCCCCACTGGCTGCTGACACAGCATCGTCTGTCAGTGTGTCCACTCAGGAGAGCTGTCTGATTCAAGCAAGGGGGTGACAAGAGCACCTTTGTGTTGTTGCCACAGATTGCAGGGTAGGAGTGGGGGGCTGCATGTGTGGAAGTGGGCATGGGTTCTGAAACTGAAATTCAGAGGGGAATAGAGACTTTCATGTTACGTTAAAAAGGGCTGGACCTGTGTATCGGAATCAAATGCTAGGAAGTCATTAAGAGCTGTCTGTCATTCTGTGCTGTGGTAAGGTGTCAGGGTGATAAGGAGGACAGAGACAAAAGGACTTGCCAAACAGGAAAAGGACACTTGACCCAACAAGTCTGTGCTTTGTGAGACCCACTTTCCTGCTTTGTCATACCTCTTACTAACAAGTACATATTCAGTCCTCAAAATTCATGGCTAGTGTGTAGCTCTTTGGAAGTCCTGCTGTAGTTTCACGCTATTCATGTGCTCAGACATACCGTGCTGAAATAGTGCTGCCCATGGTCTTCTTCCTCTCTGTCCCTTTTGGTCTCCTTTTGGGAACACAGTCTCTGGATTTTAAATTCAGTTCATTATACATACTGTTTTGGGACAGTGCATAGGCACACATCCCTCAGGAATACTCGTAATTTCTTGTGGGTCCATACACGAGAATAGGGAGGTATTCAAATACAGAGTGGAATGTGGCCTTGAAACAGCACTGTGTATAACCACAATAGAAGTCTGATGTTTGTCTGAAATTACCTGGTTTGTCATAGGCCACCTTCCCCTGAATGAGGGCTCCGTCTCTATATTCCTTCTATATTGTACCCCCATCTTGCCTTGCTTTTAATACAGTCCAGACTTGTTTCCTGTGGAACCCAGGAAGGCTGTGAAGCTGCTCAAGCATGATCAAGGTAGTAGCACAAAATGAAGTACCTTTGTCTTAGGGAGCATGCAGAGGAACTGTGAGGGAACTCCTCTGTGAAGAGATGTGATATCCTTTTTCTGCAATCGGTTTCCTTTTTTAGATCTTCTCAGGATGGATACCCAGAATCACTTTCTCCTTTTTTTTTTTTAATTCTAATTTGATTTCCATTCCTTGTCAAAGGCAGGCAAACTACTGTTTGCTTCATTCAGGGAATCACATCTGTGCAATTTAAAATGCTAGACCAAAAACCGATCCGTCGCAAGAAAGGAAGGAAAAGCAATGAAATAACTAAAATGGACTCGTGGCATGTGTCCCCTCCTGCCACTTGTACCAATACTGCTGAAGGCAAGAAAGCCTCAGGTTGACATTTTGGGAGGGGTCTTAGCCAGATCAGTTAACAGGAATCCTGCTGTTGAATCACAGCTGACACAGAAAATCTGATGCTCAGATTCTCATGTCTTATTTGGAAACATTTCTGTCTGTCTGTCTTTCTGAAATTTAACGTGGTATTCTGGAAATTGAAAATAAACATAATTTAATCTTGTGTACAGTCAGTTCTGACAGTGCCAATACATTCATTTGAAAACACATTTGTTTTCTTCAGTTAGTGATCCCTGGGGTCAAGGCCTCCCATTGAAAAGCTTAGCTGTACTGAAGAAGAAACCTTGAAATGTGAGACAGTCTTCTGGTCAAACTAAGTAGACCCTTTGAATGCCTTGGCTCTAAATCTCTTCACCCTGCTTTTGACTGCTGTGGGGCCCCTTGATATTTACTGGCCTTGGGAATTGTTCCTGCTAATGCTTCTAATGCCTGTCTCTCTCCGTCCTTCCTTGTGTCTTGCCAAATGTAAACCTATCAGTATCGTTTCTTTCAGCTTTTATCGAATTCCTGTCAGTATATTTTCTGACCCTTTGGAAAATGTTTTTGGAGGCTAACCTGCTGTAAGGATTGGGGAAAAATTTTTATTTTTTCTTTTCTTAAAATCATCAGTTTTCACAGGAGCTTCATGGCAAGTTTGCTTTCTGTACTGAACTTGATACACTATGAAAGGTGCTTTCACTTATTTTGCAAGCTTTTTAAGCACGTGGCTAGAAAAGTCATGCTTCACATTCGTCTTCTGCTCTAGGTGTGTAAAGATCAGTTTCCACTAAGGTTTACTCACCTATGAAACTTCAGAAATTATCTCACTAGTCTTTTCTACTTACAATCGGAATGTTCATATTGTAGGTAGGCAACTTAGTTTATACTTGGATTTAAATAATCTAATTGGCATTCACAAAAATAATGTTAAAATAATTTAAAATTTCTTTCAAAAGTCAAAACTGAAATTCACTGTGCTGCCTCAGTGAGTCTGGGAACAAGCAGCCCTGCAGCACATAATGTCATAGGCATCAGGTCTCTCAACCCCTGAAGTTGGGTAATTTTTACAGAGTTAGGGTCTGTCTTTAATTTTCTTATCTTTCAGCAGGACAATTACTATTAATTTGTATGCACGAATTTCCCCCCAAGAATTGCACGATTGCTTCTAATTAAATTTTGCGCATTAAGGTGTTTGAGTAAAAATGCTTCTATTGTTTTTGCGTGGCAGATATTAAGCTAACAGTTTTATAGGAGCTTGCTTCATTTCATTGCATTTTCCTGCAACAATGAAGATTAGCTCCAGGTCTCACTGGTCTATTGTGTCATCACAGAACTTGGGTGTATATATCTCTCAGTTAGGAGTTTACCTCACTTTTTGAAAGGGGAAAATAAAAGAAGCCTTCCAACCATATGTAAATGTTGTTTTTTCTCCAAATCTAATGTTCTGCATGTGTTACAGGCAATTCCTCCCTTTTCCTCCCACCTGTTTCTGCAGTTGTCCCACTGCTTTCCTAGCACAGGAACTGCAGGTTGTATCCATGCATCAGATTTGTTATGGGCTGGCATGGCTGTAACTCTGAGGATGTACATCCATCATCAATGCAAATTTCCTTCCTTTAAGCAAGCCTGGAAACTCTGTCACAGTGTGATGCTAATATTTAAGTAGTCATCTGGCCTCTTATTATTCTTCTTCAAAGGAAAAAGGGCATGCTAACTTCTTCCTTTTGTTATATGCCTTAAGCAATTAATCATTTTTCTCCCGGTTCTTTCTAGCAGTGATATAAATGAAATATATATATATATGATTTCTCAAGTCTTATGTGTGTCACTTATACTAAATTTTGCATTTTTGCTTGACTGTGTTTGGCCTCAGTTACCCTTTTTCCTCCTCAGAATTAAGCAGGACGGCTTTAAATTTCAGTTCCTTCAGATGTTTTTTAAAAATTCAGCTCTGTGTTTCCCATGTTTCATAGGATTCCAGTAAAAATTCCTTGGGGCATATCACATTCTCCCAAAGTCAGCTTTCTTAAAGTCAAAAACATTTCTGAACTCCTCTAAGTGTTCCTGCCCTAAAGAGCATTTAGAGTCTAATGAAACCACGATCACAACCCCCTAAATGCCCCACACTTCCACTTTAGTTTTCATACAAGCTTCATTTCCTACTCTTAAGTTCCGAGCTGGCTGTGACTGTAAACTATTCCGATATCTGCATGAGGAAACACGTGCTTCCCTTCCTCAAGGATCTTTTTGCTCATCAATGTCAATATGTGGCCTTTATTAATACTCATGAAAATTAAATGGGAGCATTCAAGGAAGAATAATCTTCAGATGATTTTCCTGTCTATTTTCCTCTAGCAGTCAGGTAAAGAAGTTGTGAATTGTCATAAAATTGACAGTCTTCTCTTATCTGTTTTCTTTCTTCCCTGTTCTGAAAATGTTTGTCAACATCTGAAAACTATTGCCTCTGTTGTCCTTAATTCTCCTCCAAGCTGACTTTGCTTCTGTCTCAGCCAAAATGTTTATATTGTTCCTTACTTTAATCTCAACATTATCTCTGCATTGCTTTGCCATCCTCTTCCTTTTATTTGTCCCTCCTGCTAATAAAACCTGCAGTAGATTGTTTGTTTGTTTTTAGTTAAGGCCTTACATATCAGGCATTTCAGAGGTATCTCTGAAAATATACATGTCAAATTCAGCCAAGTAAAATAATGATTAGTAGTAACTTGTCTCTATAGCATCTAAGAGGCACTTAACATATTCTAAATATTTCTCAACAAGCATGTGAAAAAGGGTTTTTTAAAAAAAAGCACCACTGTGTTTCTGCCTCTGAAACACGTATGGCAGAGCAGACAGACTGCACAGCTCGAGTGATGTCATGAAGTGGTGGCAAAGCTGGGGGAGAGCCTGATGGCATTGTGTTCTGCTGCCATTCCTGGGGATGCAACCATCCTTGCACAGGTAGCTTTCTATTTTTTTAATCTCATCCTGATTTTGCTCATCTTAGTTCTTCCTTAGAAGAAAGGAAGGTCATTGTTGCTATCAAGTTTTCCTCTCAATATGTCACCGAACCGGAGAAGCTTCAGCAGGCTCATGTCCAGTCTTGCTCTGTGTCTTGTTTAATCCTCTTAACAGACTCTTAGCAGGAGCCCTAGCTTACCTCCATTCTAGTGGGAGCAGATACCTAATATGTGCCCCTCCAGCTCTCCCACTCAAATTCGGACTTTTTGCTTCATAATTAGTTCATTACATCAGTATTAGACCGGCACATCCAGTAAAGGAATCCCTCTGGACACCACTGCTCATACGCTGTGCTTTACTCAGTTGCTTCTCTCTGCGTCATCCTGCTCCTCCTCTGCTGTGCCTCCGACAAAACATTTCTCTGGCAACTTCTACGGCTGGCTCTGTTCCCCTTCTTCCTTCACCACCTCTTTCCCTGCTGTCATTCCTGAGGTTTTGAAACCAGCAATGTGTCATCTGTGACCTTCACATCTTCACTGATCTTCCTGAGACTCTCTGAGTCTTCTTTCCCATCCCTTAATGCCACAACCATCTGACAAGACTAGCCAGAGGAAGAGGGTGTCCTTACCTCCTGGGGTCTGGGTTGGAGTGCTTTTGCACCTTGGGTGTTACACCGTCTGTTCATTTACAAGACAAATAGTTTTTCTTTGGAAATGTTCAGACTGGCTGAGGAAATCTCTCACTGACTTTGGGCAATGCAATTTTCCATTCTGGGTGGGTAAAGAGATTGCAACCCCATTGAAAAGCTGGTGGGTAAAGATAAAGCTGTCATCCAGGCAGAAGGGTTGATGGTTTTGATTCATTGCTCATTTTTCTAAATGCTGTTGACACACAGCAATTAGTGGCGGTCTTGGATGTGACAGATCTGGGCTCAACTCCTGAAAACCGATTTTTAAATTAAACTTAGGTGACTGGAGGATTAAGGCTGAGGGAGAGGTGAGTGAGGATAGAAGGCTGTCTACCTCCTTAATTAGTCCCTACCTGATTCAGCCAGGCATCCAAGCAAGTGCTTCACTTCAAGGGCATGAGTAGTTAATAGGGACAGTTTCCATACTGGTAGCTAAGAGTGTGCTTATGTGCATTGCTGCATCTTAATATGAAGGAGAGCAATTTATCTGTAATAGGAACTGAGAAGGCCAGCCCAAACACCGTGGGAGCTCCGGAGGTGCCAGCTGATTATTCTTGTTTGCCTGCTCCACTGTAACAGTGCCTGGGAGCAGAGATGCTGAAATAGCTCAAGACACTTTCTTTAGTCAGGTTCTCTTAGGGTAACTTCACAGGCAAGAAGGAATTATACCAAGTTCATGCAGTTTGTAGTTTTAATCAACTGCTCCAGCCCATAATTCTTCTCTGCCTTCCTGGCAGTGGGGGTGTCTTACTGCCACCTCTTCACTTATTCATGTTTATTCATGCACAGAAAGCCTCTTCTTATCTCACCTCTTATCCCCTTGCCTCCCCCTTCTCCTGGCCTGCCATTTGGCCTCCTCCTCCTCCTTGTTATCTCTCTCTGTTGTCTCACCCTCATTTGACCATCCCTTGTTTTCTTATCACTGCCTGTCCTATGCCTGTCCCATACAAACACTCCAGCAGATGTGGTGGGAAACGCAAAGCCTCTGAAGGGAAGTCACGAGGGTGGGAGAGAGCCCGGAGCAGGCAAAAGCCGTGACAGAAGTCCAGGCTCAGGCAGCCCCAAGACACATTTGTCACAACTGCTGTGTTCCCTCCTGCCAGCAGTCTCCACCACCTACAGCCTATTCCCCATTTTCTGCGTGAGATCAGACATTCAAAAGAGCCAAATTGTGGCTCAGACCACATTTTGGAGGGTCCAGTGAGACTAGCAGAATGGCTCAGCACAAATCTGTTCCCATCAGGGTTTTCTGAAGACCTTGGTGTCGGAGGTGCTTGAGGTCACTTACACACCTATTACTGTTCACGTTCAGAAGTGGGAGTGTGTCTGAAGATCTATCTCACTTTCAGATGCTGTTTATTTTATTTTACAATGGGTTTTTAAAAGTCAAGCAATACGTTAACAATGCTGTTCTCATTTTGACTGCATTTCCCATGTCGTTGTAACCTTTTCTTTGGAGTGTGCTGTGCCAATTCAGCCCTTGCAACGGTTTTAGAATGGCAGCAGAGAACTGTGAATTATATGATTTATATGAAAATACAAACGGCTTTGAATGCAGAGGATATGAGACAGAGGTAAGGTTTCCTTCAAAAAATCTGGAATTAAGGGCTAGACTTATGTCTAATTTCTCCAGCCTTAGCCAGGGCTTGCTTGCCTTCAGCTGTTTGTATTTTATTTTATGAGTGAGTGGGTGTACAAAGGAAGATGACAGCCCCAGAGTGTTCATGTGTTTCATCTGAGAAGCCATGAGATGGTTGTAGTGTTGGCAAAAGCAGTTTCTGCTGGGTTTGGGTCAGCAGCGGCCTTGACATCAGCATTTTCAGCATGGAGTCCTCCAGTTTGCTGTGGAAATAGGTGTCTCCACCTATTGGGTATGCCATGGCACCTAATATTTTTCTTCTCGAAAGGTAGTACTTCAAGCCACTGATTCTCAAAACCCTATGCCACCTCTTGCAAAATATTTGTCATTGCTACTTTGGTGCTGCTGGAGATGTTATGAGAGTGAGTGCAGTTGTCCCTCTGAGGGACAGCCCAGGGCAGCGTAAAAGGGGAATTTTGCATAAAGGCATAGAAAGTTCCTAGGAAGGAGGAGGGGGTGGTGGTTTGTCTCAAAAAACTTTCATTTCCTAATTTTTCAGATGTTTCACAGTCCGAAAGTGACAGTAGGTGTGTATCAATTTCTTTTATTTCTTTAGTTCTCTGAAGTTTATTTCCCTAAAAAATGTGGGATGTTTTAACTTCACCAATGGGAAAAAAAAGGTCAAAAAAAATTCTGGTAAAAAAAAAATAAAAATTGTCCCTCCAGTTTTTCTAAGGAAAGCCTGATTTGGAGGGGAGGAAGGTACTTTTCTGGGGGAGTCAGAATTTGTTTTAATTTAGTCCTAGAGGTCTTCTGTCTCCACTAAAATGTCAACAAGGAGTTTTTGTTCAGACTCATCCCTGTCCTTCACCATTTGCAATTTCTCTCAAAAGGGAAAATAGTTGAAAGGAGGTGGAAGTTTAGAAGTGGTTGTTTAAGAAAATAAACCTTCACCTTTCCCATCACCTTTAGAGTCATCATTTGTAAATTAGCAACTTCATAATGGAGGCATGAAGAGGTGGGACCTTTGCTATTATTGCTGCCCTGTGATGATGATGATGAGGAGGAGGAGGAGGAGGAGGAGGAGTGCTTGTTGAGTGATGTTGAGGGTCGCCTTCCATATCTTCTTGTCCCATGTTTGTATTCCAGAAAAAAACCATAACAATGATTCGGACTACATCAGAACTTAAAACCCTTTTACATTGTTAATTATTTTTTAATATCCTTAATGCTTCCCTTGTGTTCAAGAAGACCTTGTATGGTTGAACAGCAGGGGAAATTGAGCCTTGTAGATATAAACAACTTTTAAAAAATGAGGGAGGGGGAGGGGGGAGGAGAAGTGTTGTTGCTGAATGAAACCCGAGAAGAATTATCTCTGTGTCATAAACATCTACAGTATTTGTCATGAACCAGGAAATGGTTCTTCATGCCCATCTTGGATGTTCCCCAAATTGTCTGCTGTCCCAGCTGGACGGGTGAAAGAGGAGACAGTAATTATCTGCAGGGCAGGAGACACTTACACATTAAGAGCTTTATGCCTAGGATCAGCTGGAATTTTTTGCTCATTCCTCACATATAGTCTCTGAGCTCACCAGAGCAGACAATATGAAAAATATTAACAGGATTCAAGAAGACATTAGTAATAGATTAAGAGTGCATGCCTCTCTTGTAAGACTTTGTTTCTTGATTTCTTTTTTTTCCTTTCAGTCAGAAAATTCTAAAGGTGAGTAGGTGAAGTCAATTTTAATAATTCACAGACAATAATACATCTATTTCTTGTTTGACAGAGCTAGTGTTTAAACTATTAGCATTTTCTGGCATGACATGAAACAGGATCAGTCACTCATCCCTTTGAAACCTCTAACCTGGCCTCATTTGAATTTCTTCCTTCCAGCTTTGCCAGTACATTTTAATAGTCTTCGTAGAGCTCTCAGCTGCCTTGTGGCTTCAGACTTTATCTACTGGGTTGTGGTTAGGAGTCGAGTAAGGCAGCACCATTCCTCGTCAGCTTTTCTGTATGCAATGACACAGAAACCTCAGTGCTACAGATAGCCATTGAAATTTGAAACAGACCACTCGACTGCTGAACAGAAATGGGTTTTTGAATCACATTTTCCTTTTGGAACACTGTTCTGTAATTTTTGAAAGCACTCTTACTTTTTTTTATTTCCTCCAAATTGCTGAACTGGTACTACTTTGCAGTCATGCTTTGTATTGATTAGCCGTAAAGGAAAAGGGGGAATAACAATAATGAAAACAAAAAAATATGGTTTAAAATAGGACACCTGCCTGGTTTTTTTACAGTGATCTGTGACAAGTTCATGTTTATAATCCACTACATCTGTTACCGAGTTAGTGGTTGCAGACCTTAGTTTTAAAAATTTCCAGAGCGGGTAACTAGGAGTTGAATTGCTTTTGTTCTTATTTTTAATTCTGTTTGACCCATAGAATACTATGCTTTTACCTTCTGATTTTGAAAGCAAACCCATACATTGAAGCTTCTTTACAATAACAAAGACTTCTGACTAAAGTAATTGGCTGCCGCTATAGTTTTTCCTTAGATAACAGTTGTAAATTTCCAAACCGCTAATATTTGGCAGCATTTTCCTCTTGATCCAAGTTTCTGTTTCCATGTGTTGGTGGAGATTAAAAAGTGGGTTATGAAGGTGAAATTGGAATCAGAGGAAATGTGAAGTTTTAGGAAAAGCTCAGGTAGGGCCAAGTTTGCTCTGTCCACTGTTTTCATAGCTATGAAACAAACCCTTCTGGGGCCTCTTCTTGTACTGCAGTGTCACCACTGATCACACATTGTGACATTTGCTCCTCACTCAAAACAATTCTTCTGTAGTGCTAATCCTATAAAATTACCACAGTCTTTTAACCTGCCAACATAGTTGGCTGAAAGGGCTTGCAGATGAGTATCCAAGGTGGTATTTAGGTGTTTCTTCCTTCCTCTGTCTCCTCCCCAAGGTGCTTATTGTTATTATCTTTGTATTTTACATATTTGTTAGCTGCTTTCTGGATGGCTTCTGGGCTTAAAATAAAGGCCAAAATTAATCTTGACTGATGAAGTGACTCCCAAGAGTGAGATGGCTCAGGTATTATAAACAAAAAGTTGTCATGACTAGAATATGACTAGCCCTATAGGTAAACCACCCACCTCTATAATAATTCAATTGCTCTGTGGCATAAATAAATGCAGAGGGAAGGGGGACACGAGGGTAAAAACAAAAACACAGGAAGGTGCCTTATTCACCACAGTAGAGATCCGTGGCAGTGAAGACTTATGAGCACTTGAAGAACAGCCAAAGGGAGTTGATGATGGATGACAGGCAGTTTGTGTTCTGGAAAGCTCACAAGAAGTATTATTTTTGCCTTCTAGTATTAGCAACCACAATTAATTCTACTTTGGCTTAACTGCTGAATGGAATTAAAGGAAAAAAAATTTATTAACTTCATTAAGATCTTAAATATGGCTTTGTGAAGGATTTCCTACTCTAGAGTAATGCCTGGACAGTTATCTTTGATACCTTTGATAACATAGCTTGCTATCACTAAGAATACCATGGGTGCAAACATCTGCATCGAGCAGCCGCTTCAGCTGCAATATACTTTCAGAGAAAGCAGGTTTTGGGGCCATGCTTGCTGGGTGAAAAACTTCTGGGGAAAACCCTTCCTACGTGCAGGTACGTGACAGCTTGTGCACTTGCTGTGGGTTTTGTGAGGATCAGTGTTATGTACCAGAGTTCATCAGATGGGCATTTTGCGCACTGGCAGGCAGACAAGTTATGACTTTACCAGGACTTTGAGCTGGGAGGCACCATTTAGAAATGTGACAAAGTGGTTGGAGTCGTTGTTGCTTTTGGCTGGGACTACCAAGTATTGTCCTATTTATCATGGAAAGAGGAAAGGGCCTGCTGAAGTGGTCAGAGGAATGCAATCAATAACTGTTTTTCCACACACCAACCAATGAATGCCAATGACAGCTAGAGACAGAAAGAGCTAAATGCATTCGATGCAAATGCCTCCTTGGTTTGTATACCAGTTTTTCCCTTGTTGCTGACTACCTTTTTTCCTGTAAAGCCTGCAGAATCCGTGTTGTCCCTCAATGTCTTTTTTAACTGCCAAGAGCTCAGAGAGACACTATTTGCAGAGGAAAAACCTCAAAACCTCAGAGTGTCCTCAAACACTGGGTGATGTAAAGGCTTTCTCAGGGTTCCTGTGTAACATGTTAAAGACAGTTCAGGAGACTGGTGTGCTCCAGTAGATGTATTACACGTGTGTGTCACTTCCAAAAGCCAAAAGGAGATTCTTAAGGCAGAGAAATGAACTTCATACCAAGTTTGTCTACGGGAAAATGTTCACTTTGTGTCAGGGTTCAAAGTGAATGAATATCCAATTAGAATTTTTTGCATTTCCCTTTTCTTCATTGCTATCAACTTGGCATATTTTTACCTTCTCCTAAAAAGTACCATCTAACCAATTACAGTGATCTCTGTAAAAATGCACCTTGAAGAAAAGCATTCTGTCGGTGTAAATTATTTTAACATGGACTTTGGATATTAGAGAAATTCCTAAATAAGGAAAGGGAAGGTTAGACATAGTATCCTATTTCTGTAAGAATACAAATTTAAACAGTAATGCTAATAGGAAGAGATGACTTGACAATGCACTGGTGGAGGTAAACAGACTCATTTCTGTGAAAAGGGTGTTGACAAGCAGTGATTTTTGGGAAGCCTCCAGACAGAGTCCAGACTCTGACTTTAGGGATTTAGACAATATAAAAATTATTATTAAAAAAAAAAAAGGGCAACTCAAACATTTACATCAGCTGTGCCTGCAGCTTTTTCGTTTTTCTTTTTTTTCACATACTTTTGTTCTATTAAACATTTCCAGAAACATTGTACAGTTAAGCCTAGCACTGTGAAAAGGACTAATATCCTCTTTTGATAAACTCTTCCTGTGTTGCTTTTGTGTCAAAGTGAGTATATTTCAGCTTCAAATTTAGGCTTCTTCAAAAGAATAGAATATATAGGGTCTTGAGCTTGATAGACCTCATGTGGACCTGAACTGAAATAATTCCAGTGAGTATCATGTTGTTGAGTATGAAGTGGCCTTGAATATTCTCATGGCCTTAGGCATAGATGCAGAGATGGCTCCCTCCAAAACCAAGTTCCAGGCATGCTGACAAAATCATTTCCTCATGTCCCATAAGTGTTTGGCTTTGGTTTGTTCACATACCCCAAATTAATTTTTATTTTGCCTAAAAAGGTGGTGCTTGGTGGAGAGGGAGCTTACAAGCATCCTGTTTTGTTACTTCTTTTTTACCCCCTCTGCAAAACATCCCACTGATTGCTGCTGCAAATAAAGCAGATTCCTCTTTCTGTACCCTCAGATCCCTCCTGAAAACTCTCTTGTTGCCTTCAAAAATCACTGCACACTCGTGATGTGCTGTGACTTCTTGAGCATCTTGATGACAGCTGTTGTTTGTTGTTGTCTCCTCGCACTGTGTCTCTACTTGTTTTTGCTCCATTTCTTGTTCTGTGGGCATGGGAATGCGACTTGACCTAATGGTTTAGGCTGAGTGAAGGAGAAGAAGCTAGTCACAACAGTGTGAGATGCTTCAGTGCAGCAGAAACAGGGTAAATTAGCTCATATAAAAGCCTGTTTGTCATGGTAGCAGTATGACTTCATGTTGTTAGCTGTGCAGAATGGCCTTGGATTATGAACACGTTGTGCAGGAAAATTTCTTTCGGTTCTTATTTGCAGCACAGCTAGAGCAGGAAGATCCTGGGTGATGGCAGAGGTTTTCAGACACAGGCTGTAATAATCACCATCATATCTTTGTAAAGAGTTTAGAGAAACAAATGTGGGAAGCTATTTGTTACATCTGTTAAGATTCTGCCCCATAAATGCTGACTGTCACCTTCATGCAAAAGCTGAAGGAAGCACACCAAGCCTAGATCAGCATCTGGGTAACAAGACAGCTTTTCAGTGCCCTGAGACCCAAGGAGCTCGTCCTCTTGCTGGAAATTCTTTGGATACCATCTTTAAATGTTTTACAGTATTTTTATTAGTACTTTCCACTCTTTGGTGGATCAATGGAAGTCTGTTCTGAAATTTTAGGCACTTCTTTCTTTGCATTAGCGTTTCAAATTAATGGTCTGCAACTATAAACTTACATATTTGTACTGACACATTTTTTAAATATAAAGCTCTCATGTTCCTGCAGTTAAAGGAAGATCCAAAGAAAATGAGAATATCTGGCACTCCAGTCTCCACTATCAGCTCATTAGCCGATTCTGCAAATTTATTCTTCATGTGGAAAAAATGTTGTGACGTAGTAGCTTGTTGGCTGTATCATACAAGTGTTACACTGGTAACTGTGTTACTATAAATTTCAAACCAGTGCATATTTTCAGCAGTTGCAAGGTATCTTCACGAACAGTCCTGGTGGCGCACTTTAGTAAGACATATTTTAGATTCAAAACGCTGGAAACATTGTAGGCAGTAAATGTGATTTCATCCAGCCCCTGTATGGATTGTACAGTACCTGGTTTTTTCCTCTTTCAAAAAGATGCAGTTAGAAGCATAGACTAGAATCATAGAATATCCTGAGCTGGGAGGGACCTACAAGGATCATCAAAGTCCAACTCCTGGCCCTGCACAGGACACCCCAAGGTGTCCACATCACAGGACATGATGTGCCTGAGGGCATTTTCCAAACACTTCTTGAGCTCTGTCAGGCTTGGTGCTGTGGCCATTTCCCTGGGGAGCCTGCTCCAGTGCCCAACCATCCTCTGAATGAAGAACATTTTCCTGATATACAATCTAAACCTCCCCTGACAGAGTTTCAGGCCATTCCCTTGGGTCCTGTCACTGGTCACCACAGGGAAGAGATCAGTGCCTGCCCCTCCACTTTCCTATGTGGGGAAGTTTTAGAATGCAGTGAGGTCTCCCCTCAGTCTCCTCTTCTCCAGGCTGAACAGACCAAGTGACCTCAGCTGCTCCTCATACGGTTTCCCCTCCGGACCCTTCAGTATCCTTGTAGCCCTCCTTTGGATGCTCTCTAATAGTTTAATGTCTTTCTTACATTGTGGCACCCAAAACTGCCCCCAGCACTCGAGGTGAGGCCGCCCCAGTGCAGAGCACAGTGGGACAATCCCCTCCCTTGCCCGGCTGGCGATGCTGTGCCTGATGCCCCCCAGGACACGCTTGGCCCTCCTGGCTGCCAGGGCACTGCTGACTCGTGTTCAACTTGCCGTCGACCAGGACCCACAGGTGCTTTTCCATGGTGCTACTCTCCAGCCTCTGGTTCCCCAATTTGTACATCAAGTACCTAATAGATCCAAATACACCTATCCTGTAGTTTTTCTACTAAAAATTGAAAATTCAATGTTAAGGATCAGTTTGTCATTGATTTTCTGTGACCCTTGGGGAGTTTTATACAATTTCTGGTGCTACAGACTCAGAAAGTTTTGTGCAGAGAGCTTGGGAACTCATTTTCATTTAAACTGTGACCTTCCTATACTTCTACAAGAAAATGCGCTTTACAGGGGAAGTTTATTATTACCAAACTACTTGAGTGAAGGCTTAGCTTATTTCTGCTAATGGCAATGTCATGCGGAGACTGTACAGTATTTTTGCAGGGCTGAGGCTTGTCTCCTGTCCCTTTTCTTTTCGGTATGTGCTGGTGCACTGAGTGACTTATACCTCTCTGTTGAGAAACATTGTCTTCATACTTTATTACTCTCCCTAGCCTTACACTTAATTCTCTGCATTTTGATCATCTAATCACCCATTTTCCAATAGCATCATTAGTCATGCCACTACATTCCTTCCTCTTTCCCCCCAATTGTCTGTTATCACTCTTTTTTAAATGTATTTAGACATAGCATGTTTACTGTTACATCTCTTCAGAGCTAAAATACTTCTGGTTTACTTAAAATTCTTTTTTTTTTTCTCAAAAGAAATGTGAGACTCTTGCACCAGAGCACTAACTCCCCACTTCTGTTACTCCCCAGTACCTGTACTGCTCTCTGGTTTTGCTGCCCAGTTAGCTGAACACACAAGTGTCTTCTTGATCTTTTTGCAGAAGCAGAACTTCAGGTTTTATTCTAGGAGATGCCTTTTAAAAGCATATCCAAGAATCCCAGAGCAAAAGCAAAAAAACCCCACATGGCTGGAAATATTCTACTGGTGAAAAGAAGGGAAAGAGTCCAGCTTCTTGGTGTAGGTTGTTGGGGTTTTTTCCCCAGATATTGGTAAGTAAGTGAAACAGAACTTGATTTGGTGTTCATTCTTGATGAAATGCATGTGTCGTGCACATACATGTGCTTTCTCTCTCTTTCTTCTCTGTTTAAATCCCATTTAAACAGTGCTCAGTGACTGCTGGGAGTTGTAATCCGTGTGCGACTCTGTCATGAGGCAAACACCAGCTGGAGGGACGGCTCTACAGTCTGCAACCAGTTGAGTTGCTGAGGAGTCATAAAAGGGGGAAAAAGGGGTTCATGAGAACTCAAACAGTGCCTTTTGGAAAGTGTTTCTTACACTCTCTTAAGAGCTACAAAGTCTGTATCTTGTAGTTTCTTGTGCTTAGCCGGGGACAAGATTACATAACAGAAAATGACAGAACTTCACAGCCAAATTGGTACTTTCTCAGATTTGTTTGACAAGGTATTTCACACAGCTTCAGAGTAGGCTGAAAGCACCTATAAAAAACTGCTGTTTACTACAGAGAACGAAAAACAATTTTTTTTTTCTTTTTATTGAAGGAAACTTTTTTCCCCCTGACAGAATTACGAACAGTTGTGAATATTTCTATTTGGTTCTTTTCTCCTGATAGATGTTTTCATTATCCATCTCTGAAGTCCCTGTTTGGGTGTATTTGTAAAGGTTATCTGACGAACCACAGATGTTTGGAAGTTTACCATTCTTTTAATTAAATAACGTGTTAGGGTATATTTATAGCTTTGCTGATTCAGAGCCATAGGTTAACAACTCTTGTACTCCAATACTGTTGAGTAATTGCCCAGAGCACTATCCTAACACTTCTGTAAAACAAAGCACTAGGGACTGTTAGTGTAGAGAACTGCAGAATTTTATAAGGGAATTTTACCAGGGAGCGCTATTAAAAATAAATACCTCTGTTTATGGGTGCTGGCTAATGAGTGGAACATTAGAAAAAGATGCTAAGTAGTGATGGCTTCAGCAATAGAAATTACAAATGACAACAGATACTTGTGAGTGGTGAAGATATCATAGTTGCTATTACTGAGCTTCCTGCCTGGTTTAATTGGTGTTACGCTCAAAAACGGCAAAGTAATTTGTACCTGTGTTGTAGAAGAGCAGATCTTGAGAGTGTTTGATGATGGTATTAGTTAGAAAGAATATTCTGGCTACAAGGGTATTTGGACTCAGGGATCTTCAAATGAAGTGCATCCCACCCTTCCTGCTTGTAATTGTCTGCCAAAGCAGCACACTAAAAGGTTAGTGAAATGAGAGCCTTAGGAACCGTTGTTAGTGGAGAACGAGAAGGTAGCCTTACCAACTGCGTAGATCCTCTTAGGAAAATATATCGAATTGAAGTGGTTTTAAGTTGTGGGCTGTGAAACAGATCTCTTAACACTTGACATCCACTACAAGTGGAGCCATTCATTCTTCAGGTGAAATTAATTTTAATGTAGTGTGGTGCTGGTGCCTGTTGTAGACCATCTTGCAGCATACAGTGGCTGGAGAGGTAAAGTACGGAAATGATCAGTCAGGTGGAGGTTGAAATCCTGACCACAGCCTTCAGCGGAGCCCAGGTCTCATTTGTGTGGTGTGTTCTCACAAAAGGGATTCTACTTCCTGGAGAGTGGATGCATTCAGCAAAATGCTTTATGCCCCTCAGTGAGGGTTTTTGGTGGGATGACTGCAAGGGGAGGGAATGGTAATCCTGCCCTAAGTCTGGGCAGTGTAAGAATGGGAATTGCAGTTACAATTATTTTCTTTTGTTTTGGGTAATTTAAAGAAACACACACATGCACACGTATGCACACAAACACTCTGTGCTGTCAGTTTGGAAACCTTTATTTCTTTTCCTCTGCTTTTTCTCTGATGAAATGCTGCAGTTAGAAGGCCTTGTGCTGCAGCTCCGTTGCCACTCACATGCTTTCATTTACGTGCTGTGATCGTCGAGAAAGTCAGCTTTGAGGAAAAGAAAAACAGTGGTACCGTGCTTAATTCACTCCCAAACTCAGTCCCACGTTAATGACTGACAGTAATCACACTGTTATTAGATAGAGGGTTAGAGGGACACTGCAGGCAGTTCCCTGGGATCTTAAGTCCTGCTTCAGGGTAGAATTTGGGAGTGAGGCATCCCCTCCACCAGGGTTACTCACAGAGGAAGGAAGGGATGGCCGGTGTCTTGGCCCGTAGGCTCGAAATTCTTGCCAGCAGAGCTGGAGCTCTATGAAAAGGTCTGCAGTTCAGCAGCGTTGTGGTATAAATACACCTCTGCAGCCAGGAGCAGTGGAAAGACAGAGACACCGGGGGAAGGCTTACTTTAGCTGTATGTGTTCACCCTTTCGAAAACAAGTATTTTATTTCACCAGTCGTACCCAATTCAAAGGTTCTTAATATAAGCAGCTCAGAAGTGACCTCAGTTTTCCAAATCAGCTAACACTGACTGACAGGCATTGTTGACATGATAAAGAAAAGTAGTATATTTACTGCAAGTAACCTTGCCCAAGCATAGTTGTCTTCAGTAGTGGCTGAGGTGGCAACTAAGTGGTGTTTTCTGTTGATTTCCATATCCAGTTTCCTTCAGATAAAATGCTGGTCTTTTATTTGGGGGTGCTATGAGCCGAGAATAACAAGTTTTACTTAGCTGACACAAAATAGTACAAGTAGAAAATTTTGCATGTATTCAGTGACGGTTCTGACCATAGGCTAGAGAAATGTGACATCTGTGCAGGCAAGCAGAAGAGCCACGGTACACTTTGAGATTAAACTGAAGATTTTTAGTGTCCAAGTTACTTGCATTTTGAGGTGAAAGGGTTAATAGTTCTCCGAAATAAAAGCTTTTCTTTGGAAAAACAAAACAATAATTGTTGTTTCAGCAAGATTTTCAACTTCAGAAGCTTTTTGTGACTCTAATTTCTCTCTGTGTTTTCAGTCCTAAGCTCTTGATCTAGGATTGGTGTAATATAACACACATTATGCTTGGCTTCCTAAACAAGTTTTTTATTAAGTTACTGTGCTCTTTGCAATCTTGGAAACTTTTTAATTCTCACTTTACACTTCACAGCTATCTCCGTGTGCGATGCAAACGCTGGCTGTAAAATGAGCAAGTGAAACACCTCCCTGCAATTAAGAAAGGAGGTGGTTTCCTCAGTGGAAATAATCTGCATTGGCCATAACAAGAGCTACAACTCAGCATCTCATTTAACACTTCAGATTGTCTTTGCATATGTGGGCTGGAGTCCAACAGCTTTAGGAAATCCTTGGTGGATAGTAATCTGGAACACAAAAAGCAGAAGTCATACTTCAACACAATTGATAGCCTCTACTTACTAGCAGTCTTTGGGCTAAATTATCATGGAGATGCAATTAACTGTCTTTCACGGAGAGGGTGGGTCCTTCCAAATCCAGGAGGAGAGGTCACAGATGGGGCGGTGTGGTTATGTGGTTAAGGGTAATTTGGCTTGCTCAGAAAAAGGTCCAGGCTCCGGGCACTTAGGCTGAACACATGCAGAGCCAGACAGCGAGAAATGCCATGTACCACCAGTCTACCACATCTGCCACCAGGCATGACCCATCCAGACTGCAAATTCAGTTATTTTTTTCCCTTTTTTTTCCCTTCTTCCTGTGTTTTCTGTCAAGAAAGTAACTTTGACTTGCATCTCTGACTCGCCCTGAGGAAAGGGACACAATCAAGTGGGCAGTCTTTAGTCTTGTTGACTCTGTGGAAAGGAAATAGATTATAATCTTTCCTCCAGGTATTTGTTGTGCTGAATTCCCTCAAAGGGCTCTCAAGTATTTTGTTATGCATTTCATGGGGCTCCTCAAGCTATAACCTCCAAAGTGGGAGGGGCTTTCATTATCGAAGTTGTGATTAGTGCCATGTCCAAAATGTGAAATAGTCGAGTTAATAATTTGTTTACATGTCTGAGACAAAGCAAATAGAGAGAGTCACTTCTTGTTGAGAAAACACGCTTTCTTGGCAGAGCTTAACATGGATGTTTCCAGCAGAATCTTCTCTCTTTTGAGTCTGTCTAGTGTAGGAAGAGAAGTGTTAGCTTCCCAGTTCAGTTCGAGATTTGACAATGCCCAAGGGAAGGGATGCGTCAGTTTTAAGGAATCCCCCACGCCCAACAAAACTTGGACATTTTACATTTATAACATCATGTCTGCCTTGAGGAGGCAAAATGTTATCAGTATTAACCTTTAGCTAGTTCTGTGTATTATTTTCAGATGGGCATATTTAACTCAAAAGCCAGCCTGGCTGCCACTCTGCATCAGTTCTCAACATTTTAAGGACATCAGCATTTAAGTATCACCTTATGTATCAATAAGCTAGGTACAATCACGGTTTGAAGAGATCTGAGGATCTTTAACTGGTATTAATAGCTGTACCTTCTCTGACTTGTTTTTCAATGTAGTTTTAAAGGCAGGCATAAGGATTTGGGACAGTTTTGTTGACACAGCCCATTCAGACCTTCTCTTCCTGGAAAATATCCACAGACTGAGCAAGCTTTGTGAACCTTGTCATTAAGCACTTTATGCCTCCTCCCAGTTGCACAAATGTCAGCTGGTTGTATTGGATGTTCTGTCCTTGCAATTCAGACATCAATTTCTTCCACATTTATCACGATTTATATTTTTTTCTCTTTTTGTATGATGTAGAAAAATCAAACTAGTGTATTTGGGATCCAAAGTAGCCATGGGATAAGGGAGATTGCCACAGCTACAGTCACAGGCATTTGCTTTTCTTACTTTCTGAAACTGATTCTGAGCACAGAAATGAGAGCTCAGTCTGTCCCCCTGTTGCTCAGTACGTTGTGTTGCCTCAGCCTTGTCCTTCATGTCCTGTGAGTACTTGTCTTGAAGCCCTGGCCTGCAGAGGCACGTGCTGAGCTGCACCCTCCCACTGCATGCTTTGATTTCTCCCTGGTGCACAGCAGGCCCAGGGAAGTGGCAGTCAAAGCAGTGACACAAAGTCCCGGGCAGGACTCGGATGGAATCTTTACGAAATTGCAGCGCTCCTATTCTGTGAAGGCAATGCTTTTCCAATGCTGGATTGAGCACCAAGAAGAACTGGGTTCATGGAAAAAAATGGAAAAGCTTTACCTCATCTTCTGTCCTTCAAAAGCCAGTGGATGCTGAGTGGTACAGGCGTTGTAGTCTTGCAGAAGTGAAAAGTAATTTTGAAAGCAAGGAGGAGAGCAGCATAGCTGTTACTTGATTTTGGAGGAACATGCTCTCAGCATTTCTAGATGTAGAAAATTCCTTGAAAAATCCCAGCAGATTAATATTTTCCTGTCTGGTGAATCTGGCACAGAAACTAAGATCTGGGAATTAGGATCAGTTTTAAAATTTTACAGATCATGAGAAATCAAACCAGAGGAATGTCACTAATTCATTTCATGAGGTGTTCATCTCTGCACTGCCAGGAGAATAACTGCTATATTTAACTGAGCAACAGCTCTTCAGCCAAAAGCAGCGGACAGTCCCAGCTCATTAGTTAGCTAAGCTTCATTTCTCCCTCCCACTCCCTTCTATCATATCTCTGGTGGCGCAAAGCCCGTTGTAAAATTGAAAGTTGTCTTTCATATGGCGAGGCTGCACTGAAGGAGTAGCATTAAATGTTTTTCACACATTTTACTTTTGTCACTCGGATGTATTTAAAGGATAGATAATTTCCATCCCTGCTGGCCCCTGCTGCTTTAATCCAATTATTTCTTTAAATGTGCTAATAGGCTCAGATTTCCAGTTTACAGAATGCATTTTCATCCTGAAGTGCTGTTCAAGAGGCAACACAGATTTCAAGAATGAAAGTTAAGGCTATGCTTTACTTGAACTGCGTTGTGCTGCTAAATTCAGATCTGACTGCAGCAGGGGGCTCTGACTGTGGGGGCTGGCTGTGTTTAACACACCACCAGCATTCAGAAGGTGCAACCAAGCACATCTGCTTCTGAGTGCCATGCTTGCCATTCAGGGCCCATGTATGTAAGCCATTCATCTCTTTCACGTCTTTGCTGTGATTTTCAATGCAGTGTGGCCTTTCCTTAGCAGCTTCACTTTATCACTTGAAGAACCAGAACCTTAAAGAAACCATGTGAAAAACTGTGTAAAGAGATGAACCTGGCGGTACTTCTGTGCATGAGCAGCCTTGCTGAACTCAAAGTAGGTTGTGGACACCCCATAGGATGGAGAAGCTGTAGGGCTTGTAAGCAGCAAGGTTGACTAGAACTGAGACTTACAGGTAAGGGATCCCTTTTTCCAGCACCATTTCCCAGCCGTTTTTAAGGTGATATCATGAGCACACCGAAAAATTGTGAGTTGCAAAATTTTGCAATAGCTGTTCACCTTTGCAGACTAATGGAGAAAATCTGTTTTATGACAAGGTGGAAGAAAACAAATCCAGCCAGTGGATGAGGGGAAGGCATCTCTGCTGGTGCTTATCATAGAAAGTCCTATCAGTTAAGGAGCTGCTCAGGTTGCACCCTCAGAAAGTCTGTCCTGAATGTCCCAAGTAAGTAGAATCACAGAATCATTTAGGTTGGAAAGGACCCTTAAGATCCTCCAGTCCAACCATTAGCCTAATACTAAGTCCACCACAGAAAACAAGATTTTAGATATATAAATTCTGTTGAAAAAATTTTTGGAATCAGGAACTTTGGTGAGTGGTAAGGACCACTGTGGAAACATAGGTTTCATTCCAAAGATGCATTCTGAGCAGTGGACTTTGGTGTGATTAAGCCAAGACATATCCATTGACGTGCACGTACTGTTGCCAGGATGAAATGGTTGTTTGAGTAAAATGATGTTTCACTTACTGGCTGAGTTTAGGGAAACATCTGAAGAATGGGAGCAGAGTGACTATCTGCTAAGAAGAGACTGATAGACTTGAGCTCGAGGTTCCCCCTCCTTTCCTTTTCTTGTTCTATACCAGTGCATCTAATGCTATTCATGTTAAATGTTCTCAGACTATGTGGCTGCTTCTTACCAAAATATAGTATATATGTATGGTGTATGTAGCTATTTCACCTACCAAATTTTTTTGCTATTTTTGATAGCAGTGCTTCATGTACAGATATTTACCCCGAAGGAATTCTAGTTGCATTTGGTGTTGTAAAGTCAGAGGAACGCCAGCTTTTCATAGACTTGGATTTCATTTGTTGATGTTAAAGAGCAATTGTTTGCCATAATCTCTTTTTTCTTTTGTCTGTACCTGTCCACTGTATTTCCTTTTTGGTGCGTGTCCTTCACAACTTTTCCACCTTTGCTGATCCTAGCATAGAAGTACTTTTGTTGTTTGCTGTTTCTTTCCAGCAGGTATGCTAGCATGGTTTCTTTGGCTTAGTACTTTACAGGTCTGAATCCTGGTCCTGGAATTTCAGGCGCTTAAAGGCTTTAATTCCCTTCTTCCGTCTCATTTGTATCCACCTAAAACAGGGCATGATCAAACTCCACCTATTTCCCTCTCACTTTCTGACTCACTGGTATAAATTTATACCTGAGTTTCTCAGTAGATTTAAAATAACAGCTTTTATTTATGGACATCCCGTCCTTACCTTTTTTTTTCCCCCAAAATGATGCAATAGTAAGTATTGGCAGTTTTAGCATTTCCCTTGTATGAAGGTTCCTTCAGGTTTGTTTGTATCTTCTAAGCACCAGCATAGATGCATTGTACGGATCCGTTCAGTTTTCAGGGTAAATTAATTCGCTCTGATAATGAAGAGATGTCACATCAATCTGAAGTACAAACCCTTGATTTCTGGCAACTATATGCGTGTAGGCATATATGCCTGTATTTTTACACTCCTAATGAGCTATCATTTGCTAGCCAAGATGTTTTATTCTTTATTTCAGAAACATTATTGTTGTTTTACCCTGGAGTAAGTAAGCGCTGTTTATGTCCCAGTAAATCTTCTACTGGTCACAGTCCACGGAAGTGTTTGTTTATGGCCCACAAAATTTGGATCACTTTCTCTCATCTTTTCCCTTGCTGAGTATGTCTGCCCAGACTAATTTAAACTTACAGAGGGTCATCAAGTGAACCGCATTTACCAATAAGACTGTCCCCATGGGGAAATCTGGTAAATGTTGCAATGCCTCAAGAAATGCTGAACAAACTAGCCAGTAAGCAACATCTTCAGGGTCTGTGCTGCTTACTTCAGGCACATTTGCTCAATGATTCCACAAAAACATAGTCTGATGCTTTGGTTGTCATAGGTCTCTGAGCCTTTGGGCTTTCTGACAATTTTGATACAGTTCATACAAGGTGGAAGAACACCACCACTGGTGACTGGCCAGGTCTGAGCCACAGCTCTGCAGCAGGAGTGGAGCCCAGCATTCCCTGGGGAAAGGAGACAGAGGTCTCTGAGAGCGGTTGTGTCCACTGAGGTGCAGAGGAGCAGGGGGCACTGCTGAAGTCAAATATCATCTCTGCTTGGGCTCACGTCTATGAGTGTTTTTCCATCCGGGGACTATTTCCTCTCTTCTAAAGATGTCCTACATATCATATTTATGAATGTGTATAAACACAATATGTGTATCAGTAGAGGGAGAGAGAGACATAAATATATACATATGTGTGTGCGTCTATATATGTAAATATATGTATGTATAATACACACAAAACTTAAGTATACATTAACCAAGATAAGCTGTGTTTGCCAGTGCTTTAATCTCAGTGGGAGACTGTTATTGCTGGAGTCAGACTCTTGAGCACCAGCTGAGGGTAGGAAACGAGATTCTGGCATGCAGGGTGTGGGAGGAATCTCTCTTTGTCTATTCCCCCTTATTTTGTTTCAGAGTACATACACAAATAACATTCACATGTGGCCACAAGTGATGTAATGCATGCAACTGACTCCAAAAGAAGCTGCTCTTGTGAGCGTAGCCCCTTCAGAGCATGTATCATTTTATACTGCTATTAAATAATATGTTGCCACACCACAAGGTAATATGAATCATTTCAGAATGCTTTTTTTTTTCTGTGAGAAGTTGGAAACCTATTTGTATCTTTATCATCCTTTTAGTTTATATAGACAGAAGAGGATACTTCTGTGTGTATGTGGCTGTACATGTGCATAGAGACAGAGAGGCATGAGACAAATTTCTTCTGGCTTGCCAGATTTTTGTGTTTTAATCTGTTTTCATTGCCTTTGCCTTTTACTTAGAACACCAGAAGTCTGTGGCACATGGATGCTGCTGTCTGTAGCTTGATCATCAGGTTAACACTGTGATTTCCTGTCTCAGGAGTCTGTGGCTGCAGGGCACAGAAAGCACTGTAAAGCCTGTTTTCTTGCAAACATGTTTGTGCTCCAGCACAATCCACACAGCACAGACCCATTTCCAGTTGTTGAAATTATTTACAACAAAATTTGCCTAAATTGCTAATGTACTGGGTAGGAAACAGAATAATAGAAAATTGCAAATTTGTTCAGGCATCAGGGGAAATAGGAAGCTGGTGTTTGGAAAGTAATCACAAAACTGCAGCATCTATTATTAAAAAAAAAGTTTAAAAAATAAAGTCACATAAGTTTTGTTCACATTGGCTCAAGAAACAATGGTTCATATCTTCCCTCTGGCTCACGGAGGGTCACTGGGAGAAGGTTCTGTATGAAGTGCAACTGTACTGAAGAAAACAGTTACATCAGTGTGAAACAGGGTATGTGAAATCAGTCTCAGAGCCAGCATGAAAACCTTCTTAGCAAGGGCTGTTTTCACACACATGGAAGGTATTAGCACAATCCCTCCCCGGATAGCACAGATAGTGTCAGGAAAAAAACCTGGCTTTCCTGGATCAAGTATAGATTGCCAGGGCTTAAATTGCGTGATAATGAGCCTGTATTACTGCTATTTATTTTAAGTACCAGCAACATATTTGGCACCATACAAGGCAAAAATAAATAATGTCTTTATCCTAAAGAACCTGTGGTGTGAAAGCAGACAAAGGTAACGTGACAGATGAAGGGGCATACGGGAGGTGTTGCAGTCAAATGTACATTATTTTCCTCAAGGGTAAAATGACAATTGGTGTGCATAAGTTCTCTATGGCCCCAGATAGGCCTCATCTCCCAATAATCTAATTCTACAATACATTCTAATTGGTTTGAAAATAGAAATTCAGTACTTTAACTCAAACACACACCCACACCCCCCCAAATTTGAAAGGATGTCGGAAACAACCTTAAAAGACCCTGCCTCAGACTGATCCACCTAAGGAAAAAAAATCCAACTCACTCTTTTAATTTCTTTTCTATGACTTTAAACAAGTCAAATAACAGGTCTCCATTACCTCTAATTTCCAATTAATTAAATAATTATAAAGAGTACTGGAAACTGTAAAACCCCAAGGATCTTTGTGACATTTTGCTGCTAGAATATAGCTTGTGCTTGGATTTTCCTCTTTTTCCTTTGCAATGTGCCCTTTCTAATTGCTGCAGGTAGAGTTCAAGCTGGTCTTTAACACACAGCCGATCTTATTATTTCCATTTGGATTGCAATTTTAAAATGAAAGCTAGCTTTACAGGGCCCTGCAAACTTCTCTGTCAGGTGAGCCCTGTCATTATCTGCAATGGGAATGGGAAGACATCTTCAACACTCAACACATTATTTTCTCATTTTCTTAGAAGTGTGTCTCATATATAGCAGGCAGGATATCCCTGTTTCGAGAGCAGAGAGAGACAGTTGTTTGAAAGGAAGTGATGGTGGCAAGGGAGGATCTGTGAAGCCTGTTGGTGTGCTGCTCTGGAAGATGGGGTGCATGAACGGTGCCTATACCTCCTTGGGCTTGGCTGGGAGCCACATCCAGCAGGCCGTTCCCAAGAATCACACCCTGGTGTCAATTGTCTGCATAAAAAGGATAGTTGTGGGCAAGAGCTGGGCCTTTGTACTATTTTGTTGACTTAGCTTTCTACCCTGCATAGGAATGTTCTCCGTCCAGAGAAAATAAATCCTGTCTCTTGGCTAGAATCTGTTTTTTTGATTGACTAAGTGGTATCCTGACTCATTTGTGATTAGGGGAGGGTGTAGGTTGGAAGAGGATTTACTGAAGAAGTTGTATTATCTTAAAATAGATCTATACAAAGAAGTATTTGAGCAATTACTCTGCCCTTGTGCAGAGTATCAACCTACAAACAAGTTTCAAATGGGGCTTTACAAAAGTCCCTCCAGTAGTTTCAGAGTGATGGGACAGGCGGCATATTTGTTGAATCCGGACAGCATTAGATGAGATTATCTTAACATTTGAGAACAGAAAGCCACCTGATAGCGAGGTGGGAGGAAAGGCTCACAGTTCAAAGTGATCTTGACTATTGGAGAATTAATCTGACATGAAGAGGGTATGACTCAATGAGAACACATGCAGAGTACTGCACTTAAAGAGGAGATTCCAAATCTGCCATATGGGATGAAAAGCAAGAGAAAGCCATTTTCCACAAAGTAGTTTAGAGAGATCGTAAGGGAGTCGCCATCTAAAACTTGTCAGTGTTGTCCGGGTATTGTGGAGAAGCAGGTATCCTACTGAAACGGATGAACGGGAACATTGTGTCTAAAACACAAAGCGTTTCTTCTAACTCAGTGCTGGCAAGGCACAGGACGGTGTCTGGTTTTGCAACAACAGGATGGTGTCTGGTTTTGCACACCACTTTGCAGAAGGATGTAGGTTTTGACTCAGGGAAAAGCAGCAAAACCAATTGAAAGTTTAGAAAATACAGGTTTTAAAGAAAGATGTGGTTAGTGATATTTTTAGTACAGAGAGGCATGATGAGCATGGTAAGTCTTTCAATAGGTAGAAGGATGCTACAAGGGGGAAGGGAATGGCCTATTCTCGGTATTGATTGAATGGGACAAAAAATAAAAGCCTAAATTGCAGAAAAAATGGTATAAATTAGGTATGAAAAAATGCTGCCCACCACAAGGTTGACTGGGAAACAAAGAGAACTGAACCCAGTTTTCCCATGTCTTTTAATATATATTGTAACTGTTGAGCTGTTGCACAAAATCTGGCTGTCATCTCTTGTGGCCACAGCACCTGCTCTGTGCTGGTTTCAAGTTGGGCAGCTTTTGCCCACTGTGTGTCTAAGCCATAGGGCATAAGGGTCTTTGTGTTTAGGCATTTACCTGTCTTGAAATGGAGTTTCATTGTGGACTGGATGTGTTCCAGCCCACGGAATTGCGACTGGGCTCATACGCATCTGCGGTGGCCCAGGTTAATTTAGAACTCTGGAAAACAGACGTCCTGAATCACTGCTTGAGGTATTACTGCCTACAACAAACAGTCTCAATCTTGTCTTCAACAGAGGCAGCAAAGTACCCAAACAGTGAGGTATTCATAAAGCTGTACTGTTACTTAATAATTTTATGCCTCTGAATCGCCTGGGAGAAGTCATCAGAAAGTGAGATAAATAGGCAGCACAGCAAGACAGAGTCATAAGTAATAACGCATTTGTGCACAAATATTGTTTAAAATTTGTTAACTTTGCACTTCTTTTCATATATTGGGAAGATTTGGATCAACAACTCCTGCTTTTTGAAGTTGTTTGTATTACCGTAGTATTTTTTTTTGTCATAACATATTCTAGGTGAATACTAACTAAATTACTGAGATATCACTAGAACTTTAGAGGAAATAAAGAAAACAATAAAAAGTAATCTAGTTTGGAAAATGAAAATGTAGTCCCCAAATATGACAAACTCTAGGCCAGTTAAGGTGAAGTATTTCCACCCATTCTCCCCACCCTTTTTTTTTCCTTAAGAGAGATAGAAAATGAATTAAGAAGCACAAAGCTCTTAGGCACTTTAGATTAAAGCCAAAACATAGTAATGATAGCTTGATGATTGAATGACATCTGCCAAACTTCCTCAGGGACTTCAATAATATGAGGGTAATAGATCATTAGAAGTGTTGAGCGCTGTGTCTGACATGTTTAAATTTATGTATCATATTCCTCCAAAATAATAACTAGTAATGAGTTGAAAGCTTTGGAGGGATGTGGGATATGCATGCAAAACCACAGAATAGGTGGTAGTCTGAACTGGCGGTACCAGTTAAGTAACCCAAGATTGCCTGCCTAGTATATTTTAAATATGTTAAAAGGGAACTTAGTTATAGCAACCTTAACAATGTTTCCTTTCTAGAATGTGAAAGTGGTTTAGGCGAATGTATTTCAGTTCAGCTACTGATGGGATTTAGGATCCATTATTCGTAATCACTGCTCAGCTCAGTTGACGGCTACCCATGAACTACTATAAATCCATCCATTTGGGTCATGTCTTTAGATCTGTACAGTCAAAAATTATATAATAGTTTGGTTAGTTTATGTCAGCTGTAAGAAAATCAATAGTCTTGGCCCTGGGTGCTAAGAATGTTACAATTCATCCTCGGAGTTCTTTGAAGGAAAAGACACCTCAAAGGAAAATACAGCTTTGTGTCCAATGAGGTGACCACCTTGCCTTTAGGTGCAGGAGATCTCTGCAGAAGCAGTGCTGACTGCTCGTGGGGAATCCCCAGTTAAACAGAAACATCCCTCGTTCAAAACATGGAAGAGAAGCTCTTGCAGTTTTCCCTCACTAAACTGGGAAAACCATCTATGAAGTTATGAGTACCGTGTGGAGCAAGGCTTAAAACAAGCCAAATAGCAGAGATCTGCAAAGTAACCCAGCTGACATATATGTCATAGTTTGTGGAAAGGTGCATAAAAGAATATCTGCACTGGACTGTTGATTTTTTTGATTAACTGGTTTAAAATGTAGTTCATACTTGACATAGTGGGTGATGGACTTGAAATGTGAGCACCACGGCCGAAAAAAGTCAGATCAGTGCAATAATTTACATTAAGGTGAGGCCGCTCAGGTGCAGTGTGTTGTTCATGACCTTGCATTGTATTGTCACGTACTGATAATGTAACAATGGCCAATAGCCCTGAAGTATCACTGAGTTGATCCAGGGATCTGGCCGTAGTTTTGGTAGATTGATGACAGGTGGACCCTGATCTGTTCTGCCCTGAAGAATCCCTTTCCTCTCCTCCCCAAACTTATTAAATCCCCTCTTTCCTTCTTGTGACAGGCCTGCATGCTGCTCTTTCTGGGTCACTGTCGAGGGCTGTTGTATGGCATACCTGAGCCACAGTCATGGCTCTGCCATACATCTCTTGCTGGGAGGAAACAGCAGCAGGCCAGACTGCCTGTCCTGTGTTGTGGGTTTTTCCTGGGAATGCCGTTTGCTTTGGACTCCCCTCTCACTAGCAAAGCTCAAGAGCCTTTATGAATCCCAGAATTTCTGCTCTTCATGAAGTGGAAGGGTGGATATTACCTAGTCTTGTGCTCATATTTCATGTGAAGTATGTGGTATGAACCCTCCTCAGGTTACTTTTTGGCCATGGAGCTACACAGTAATAACAGATGATGCTGTACATTGCTCTAACAAACATAGCAAAACTTTGAGTTTTCTTTCTGTGAGATCGCTTTCATAATGTAGTGTCATGTAACTTCTCTTCATTTAACATCTAAGGGTCATAAAGTATATGTGAATTAGCTTATTTTTTACTGTAACTTTGATCAGTGACAGCAGTCATTATACTGGAAAATAATACTGAGAGACAGAGGACAGAAAGAGAAATTACGATGGTTTTGAGAAAGTAAGGATTGCGGGAATAATAGAGACATAGCTGCTACTACTCATACTTGAAATATGGTGATTACCTCCAGCTAATTAGCTTCTGCTGGTGACCAGCTCTGAGACCCTGAGATTAACTAGTTAGTTGGCTCACTGTTTATTTGAATGGGATTTTTGTTTTTAAAAGACTCTTAAGACACATGGATTCTTATTAAAGTCCTTTTTTCTTTCCTCTTTCTTCTTTTTTTCTCTTTCTTCCATTTTTTTCTTTTTTCTTCTTGCTTTCTTTTTTTCCTCCTTTTCCTTATTCGTATGGATTCGTGACAGAGCTCAGTGACGGCCTGGTTCTCCTTGCTTGTCCTCACCCTGGTGTCTGTGCTCTGGGAGTCGTGCACACCCCTGGCAGCAGTCGCCACCCAACTGTGTAATTGCGGCCTCGGAGCAGGGAGCGGCAGGCGGCTGCATACCATGGGGTAGCTGTCTGGCAAGAGGCCTCCTCCTGCTTCCCTCAGACGTGTCAGGACAGCAGCTTGAAATGCTTTGTGAAAATACAAAGTGAAATGAAAAGCTTCTCCCGCTGCTATCCAGAGGCTGCAGGAGAGATGTCTCCAGAAGGTTAGGAAAAAGCTTTTTACTGAAAGAGTGATAAAGTTCTGGAATCGTCTGCCTGGGGAGGTGGTGGAGTCACCATCCCTGGATGTGTTTAAAAAAACATTGGATGTGGCACTCAGTGCCATGGTTTAGTTGAGGTGGTGTTAGTGCATGGATTGGACTCGGTGATCCTGAAGGTCTCATCCAACAAGGTGATTCTGTGATTCTGTGACACCAGGAATTACTCCAGTGCTGTTTAAAAGTTGGAGGGAAACAGGCATGCTCCATTTGCAGCTGTGTGGATATTCCAGAGGTCCACATGCTGAAATGAAGGAAAAATAATATCTCAGTGGGTTTTCTACCATACTGAAAGTCAACAAAGAAGTTAGGAATGCCAAGTTGAAGAAGGAAGAGGGATTTTCTTGTTCCTGAATGTTTTGTCAAAAAATCCTATTGCTGTATGACAGCAGTCAAAGGCTTATTGTAAAGGTGAATGAAAGCCTGTGTGTACCTAAAGCAGTGGAACAAGAATTCACAAGATAACATTTTTAACATAGATTATCATTGTTCCAACAGACAGTGAGGTACCCATGCATGACATGAGCTGAACATCTCCTGAGACAATCAACGGGAATTGTTGAATTCTCCTTTCTTTCTTTCTTTCTTTCACATAAGAAAGTCACCAAAGTCAACAATACCTCACTGCACAAAAAAAAAGAGCATAATTTAGCATCTGTTGTAGAAACAGAAAACTGAAAATATTCTTATATAGCAGTGGCTTTCTTGTTCAAGTGTAAAGTTCTTATTTTTCTCCTTTTTTTCCAATTTAGTTTTTATTTATTACATACTATGAGTTAATTACCAGGATACACATTTCTTTTTTTTTGCCTTCTTCTTTTAAATTAAAAATAAAGCTGTTATATATCTCCCTGGTATTTTCCCTTTCACTCCTTCTGAGCTGAGAGGTAGAAAGTCATTCCCATCCTTGAGTTCAGAAAGCAATGTGTAGCATCATCTCAGGGTATGAAATCACTGAATGGAAGAGTAGGTGTTTACATTCTCAAATGAAAGGGGATATTTTCAATAATATTCATTCAGTCAGTCCTGATTAAAATTATTGAGATTATGTTTAATGTTTATTAAATGAGAGTGGAGTTATTTAAAAGTGTATTTCTTTTGCAAATCTCTGTTACAGAGCATACCTGCTGATTTAAAGGCATCCTGCTGAAGGTTTGCATTTCTAAACCTCATATGAATTTGAGGCATGGCTAGTGGGATGTCAGATGAATGAAAATTTTAGCTTATGTTATGGCAAGAGACAGGATTCTATCTGCATGTTTTAAGACTAATGAGAAGTTGTGTATTTTCTTTCAGCCAGCTCTCTGAAAAGTCCATGGATAAGAGGAACTTTTCACAGCATTAAAAATAGTGCTGTATAAAAATTTTGTCACCATCCTCTTTTAGAGGCAATACATGAGATTATGAATAAAATGGAAAGATTAATTTAAAAAGGGGAAGCAAGTTCCTAGTATATGAAGGAAGCTATGAAACAGGTTAGATGCTTTCTCTAGAAGGAGGACAAGTATTGTGCTTTTAGCCTCATTTATGTATTCTTCATATGCCACAAAATATTGTAGTCATGTCTGCTTTCTTTTGAGGTTTGGACATATTTAGTCATAACAGCAGTTGTGGCTTGCTTGAGAATCTTGCTGAGAATCTGTCTACTGAGTGTTTTACTTCTCTGTCTCGTTAACCCCAGGACAATTCATTGTAGCATAAACTTTTGGTTCAGTTTTGGTGATGTATTTGCAGTTTCTCACTTTGAGGAGAAATTATCATATCACCATTTTGACTGTAGTGATTTAGGGATCTGTTTGACGTTGTAAAGCCTGAAAAAATTCCCGGCGGTGTATTGAACACAGGGAGCTGTTCACACATACATACCAAATCTGGGGAAGTTGTATCAGTAGGTCTTACCTATGTAAATGAAGAGATGTGTGTTCTTCTAGTCCAGTTTCCAACTCTGAGACACACCATGGAAGTGCCTTTTCCATCTCCTGTGTAGCTTTGTGAATACTCTCTTACTTCCCAGCTCCAAAGTGATTGCTTCAGGAGGTCTTGTCCAGAGAGATCTCTCTCTTATTTCCTCTACTCTGGCCTTTTTGTGTGTCAAGGAAAGAAGCTGCTCAACACCGCGCACTCGAGACTGGGTGTTTATAGGGAGAGGAGGAACAGCTCCTTCTCACTTAAATATTTAAATGCCACTTACACTTTTGAAATTGCAACGGCTCACAAAAAGTTTTGGACTGGCCACCTTCACAAGGATGAATTTCATCTACACATATCTCTAGCAATTCAGGAGTTAAATTCTGTGCTTTCCCAGAGAGTAGAATTTCCTCCTCCCTCATGTCTAATTGAAGGGTACATATCTACGATCTACTTTGAACAGATTTTGCATTTGCTGCGCCCAATGTAATATGTCAGATTAAAGCCTAATTGATATTAATTGTCAGTTTGACAGGTGTTTACGTAATACACCTGTGATTTGTCCATGCTGCAACATCAAAGAACAATGTAGTCCATTGTCAATCTTGTAATTTTTTTTTTCCTCTTGAAGGCCAGATCATTGTTCAAGAGTAAATATGAAGTATCTTACAGGAGGTTTGCATTGGCATGTTTCCTCCCCAGTTGTGATCTGACTAACAATAGAACAAACCTATGCTGATTTTGTAATGTCAATTCCAAAACGATCAGGAATCACTTTGAAGCACATGTTTTCTGATAAGCAAGTTCCAAAAACAAACCTATGCTAGTTTTGTAACGGCAATTCCAAAATGATCAGGAATCACTTTGAAGCGTGTGTTTTCTGATAAGCAAGTTCCAAATTCTCATCATCCTGCTATGAAACGGTCCTCTTACATTTTGTAGCATGTGGGTTCTGACTCATCTTTGCATTATGCTCCTCAGGTTTATCTTGATGTAAGCCCCATTGACTTAATTACACTGGCATAAAGATGGAATGGGGAAATGGGGAACCACGCCCACTAACAAGTCCATCGTGAAAGTATGGGAGTTGTTCTTTTGTCTTCAGGGAAATTTCGCCAGAATGGGGTGTCTCTTCTAGACAGACTCTTTGCTATTTTTAGCAACTTGCAAGAAAACTGAGGTGTATTCTCCGAATCATACCACGGTGCAAAAGGGAGATATGCATCAGAAGGCTGTAACTAGAAATGGGAAATTACAAAGTAGGAACTTGATGTCTTTGATAAGGCAGGGCATGGTGCTTCAATCAAAGACAGTATTGAATATAATTCTGACATTATGTTTATTTTTAGCCAGTGTGCAGCATATGCAGCGTACAGTTACCTAAAGAAGAGATGAGGAAGAGAGAAAATAAGTCAGGATGGTAATTTAGGGCCACACTGAAATACAATGGAGGAAATGAAAAAATAAGTGTTATTTACACATCAAAATGCTAGGGGAAGCTACAGTCCCTGTAGTACAAAGGACATGAGATCTTGAGGCTTCAGAAAGATTTGGATTGTGGTGTTCTTGAAACAAGGACTGCAGCATGAATTCAGAAGGAAAGTGCAGCAGAGAGCATGAGTTTCCCTCACCAGCCATGGCATCCTTGAGGGCTGTTTGGGCTGGTTGTTTTCTCTGAGACATGTAACATGATTCTCCAAACCCCAAGTTATGTCTAGCAGGCAGGATTTAACTTTTAACTGGCATGATTTCAGTTATATCAACAAAAGATCTCGGTCTCCTGCCACAAACAAACAACTCTAAATTAACTGGCCTGAATAATTGAACAAGGGGTTGTTTGTTTGTTTACTTCAATTACTGTTTGTGGTAGCAGTGGGTGGAAATGAAATCTTGCCACTGCTTTCTAACGTCTATCAGATTTGGAACTTTGTTCCTCTCTGAACCTTTGCGATTCTTCATGATATTTTTTCCACTACTTCTTGCATCTCCCTTTATTTTTCATTCCTGGGATTCTAATGTATTACACTGGGCGTTGTAGTACTCTTGATCCAAGAACACTATTGTCTTTTCAAATCTGTGAGACCGGGGGTTTTTTTCCCGAGTTCTTCCTTTATTTATTACTTATTTTTCCTACGTTTTTGAATCCTCTGTATTTCTGTGAATGATTTTTTTCAGGCAATGTCTTTTCATTATATCGTATTCCAGCCTTCTGAGTTCTGTGACATTATTGGCATGTCAGATGCACTAGTTTTGTTTCTTAAGTTGTCCTTTGTTTAGAAGTCCTCTGCTTTTCTCAACACACTACATTTGCATGTGCAGTTGTAAATACAAATATCTTTTATTTTAAATGTCATTGTCACCATTCAAAAACTATTATATAAAATGTCATAAAAGCCTGGCTTTTCTTCAGTTTACCTTGCCATGAAACTCTTCCAGGGTTTACTGTTTACTCCCATGGTATCAGCGTGAACTATTTGTTCTTTTGCTTTGCCCTCTCACTTTGCATAAGCTAGTGATTCCTTTGCTTTGTATTTTTACTTCCTGCACTATTTCTGTGAGCTCTCCAGCCTACTCTGCTCCATGCTCCTGTGCCTGTTTTACCCTACAAGTCCAATATGCTTTTTCCTATTCTGCTTGTTGCTGAACCGATGGAAACACAGTCTTTCCACCTTCTTCCTCATTCCCAAGTAATAAATGCAGCCCTAGTTTACATATGTAACAACCGAGCTTTGAGCCTCTGTTCCACTTTCCATTCTTAATTTGGTTTCTGTGACCTAGTATTTGTCCCATCTCAGCCATCACCTCACAGCTCTGGAGCTGAGTCACAGTCCAGCTCGACTCTGGAGTGTTCAGTATTGGTGCTGAGGTTGTATTTTGGATGCTGTTTCATTGGTTCCGTGCAGGAATCTGCAAGAGCTGGAAGTATTTCTGCAGCTACCCAAAGTCCTGAAGGAGTTAGGGAGCCTGTAAAATACGTGCCTGGTTGATGTCTGTGGTGCAGAGATGCTCTCTGACCCTGCCTCATCCAAGGCTCGTGCTGTATGTTTAACAGTTGGCACTGCGTGTGTGCCTGCGTGTCTGAGGAGGCAGAAACAGACTGCTGAACACTGTTTCATTGACTCTTGTGGGCCGAAAGTGTGAATAACCTGTGTTTAATATGGTTGTCTGGGCTGTTTACATTGGCTTTTTGAACCACAGCCAAATTAAATTTCTGAGGAGGCTGCTATTGCTTTCTAAAGATGTAACCCCCTATCTTTGTTCATCAGCTCAAAGTTATTTACTAATCATTACCTGTGTTTGGCAGAAGAACAGCAAATAAAACAGGCGCTTTGTGTTTTACGTGGTCTTGGTAAATGTGTGTTAAAATACAACATCCTTTTATTTGAACAATATTCATAAGAGAGAATATTAATTATTATTAATGTCAGAATATTACTGTTTTGCTCTATGCCTTAGGAGACGACAGTCTCTGTGGTAGCATTAATTAACGTGTAGCTTGGCTGTGTAGGCAGAAAGCAAACAATCTCCTAGCAGGTTATTCAACATTAGCATACAGCCTTCCCTCTCTTACAGCACTTTCAAAGCGATTCTCATCCACTGTGCTGCAACCTTGTACTAACCTTATGTTAACAAATTTATAACTTGGAAATTATTCTGCTGACATCAATGGTGTTACACCATGCAAAACCTGTTTAAAATTAGGTCCAAGGTATTTCAGTTTTAATTTTTAAAATGTGTTCTAAATAGTATTCACATGCTTCAGTAATTGATGGCTTGGGATTACTTTTCTGTTTCTAGTTCAAAATTAAGGTTTTGTAAAGGTTTTTAGTCTGGTTTTCCCCTCTCTTCTTTCTATGCTTAAGTTGCTCCCTTAGGCTAAATCACTGATTTCCTATCTTCCCCTTACAATATTATGAACCAACAAACAGTTGTCTGCCGGTTCATTCTTGAATATAGATTCTTTTTAATGCAAGCAGAGCATGCAGGAATCTCCTGCTTTACAAAACAGAAACTGCCTGTCTGTCTATCTGTCTGTGTACACAGAGAAACAAAAATACACTAGAAAATACACCAGAAAAACATTTAAAAAACAGAAACCATACATGAGTTAAAGGAACCTTATTAAGGTACAAAGTCAAATATCTTGAAGCTTGATAATGCAAGCATTACAAGATCTTAGTTTTTCAGGGATTACCTGCTTGCTTTGTCTAGCCAATACCCAGAGCATGTGAAATGTTTCAGGGATGTTGGACTGCCCAGAAGTTTAAGCTATCCATCCTTAGCAGATCTGTGCGGGGCACGTGCAAACTGCCACATTTTTGTTTTTTCAAAGGCACGTGAGTTGACCAGGCTGGAGTGAACTTTCACCAGAAGGGCAGAACACATCCACGTGGCAAAGCTGGAAAACCTACTTGTTTTGAGTCCCAGCTATAAAATACAGTAGGACCAGGGCTTTCTAAAGTCCATAGTTTTCTCTTGGCAGTAGCTGAGACATGATGGTGAAAGAACACCCAGAGACACCCAGGAGCCAGGGATGGAGCCTCCAGGTCCCGTTCTTCCTCCATTCCACTCAGACTCATAGAAAAAGGGGCTGGAGGCAAGAGGGATCTCTCCAACACATAAAGTCACAGGATACAGCTTCTCAGCACTGTCCTGAGATGAAGAGAAAAAGGAGGTGCAGGTAGACACACAAGCTCCAGGGCTGCTGGAACACCACTGGGAAGCCTTTGTTAAAGGCTGGATAAGGCCCTGGCAGCTCTGTAATGGGAAAAAGCTCAGCCCACCAGCAGCCCAAAACAAGGAAGCATTTTTCCTGTGAGACATTTTCTTGGTAATCTGCTCAGTGACACGGTGATTAGGAGCATCCTTATTGGTCTCCTATCAACTATTGCTGCTTAGAAGGAAGCCCTTGTTGGACAGCTCGGGTGAGCCAGTGGCCTAAAGTCATCTCAGGGGCATGTGTTCACTGGCAGGAGAGCCTCCCGGAAAGGAGTGAGCTTGTCTAAAATTTCCCCAAGCCCCACAGCAGTTCCGTGACAGCCAGGCAGCTGAGCCCAGCCGCTCTTGGGAACGCGGGAGCCAGGAGGAGGAAGTGGATGGGAGGTTGGGGTGGCAACTGGGGGCTCAGATAACAACTGCTCATGCAAATCCAACCTGCATGGGTTGTGCGTGTTGCTGGTGGGAAGATACAGTTTTAGAAAATGTGTAAGTAGCACCAGAGGCAGTGGTGTGACCTGCAGATGACTTCTCTGTTTGTAACTATGGAATGTAGAAGAAAGGGGAGAAAAAAAAGAAAGAAGCCATGGAAGAAACACCTCTATGACTAATTCAGCTCTTCAGTAGAGAAGCTTTCATTCCGCACAATGAAAAGGGAATTTCCTGATTTGGCTTATTTTTGAGTTATTTCCAAGCTTGAAACGACATTGATTTCTCCTTACCTGGATTTCAGATTGCTCTGAACATTTAAATATGCTGAATTTTTACTGAAAATCCTTCAAGAAGAGCTCATTTTGCAGCTTCTAGAGCAACAGACCTTCTTGAGCCTATGATAATTAGTGATTTACCTGTTGGTCAGGTGTTACCAGTAACAATATTCTTCTCTCTTCAGTTTCCATATGTTACTCCTGCTTTCTAGCTGTGAAGAATCACAATTGCACTGGGATTTCTTTCTACAGGAAACTGACTTTAATATGTCTCTTTTCACTTGTATGTGGTAATGGGATGACCAGTGTACTCTCCTGATTGTTTTCAAAAGCCAAGCAGAACCTGATGATGTGAAGTTTTAACTCCTACACTGGTGCCCTTATAAGCTCACACATTCCCTTGCAGTCACTTTTGGTGAAAGATAGCCACAGGACAGTCCTTAAAAGTCATGGCTGTATTTTACATAGGGTGATTGTATGTCATGCCTTCAGTGGAAAAAAAAAAAAAAGATTTCTCAGCTTTTATTAGAACAGGCAAATCAAAACAATCTCAAAGTCAAGGTAGAAGGAACATAGCATCATTCTTCTCATAAGCCAGTGTCATGATTTTTGATGGTTTGGGTTTGACAGCTGATCGCCTTTGTATGTAGCCTGCAAAGGTCCATTCTGATTTTTTGGGGTTGTCATGCATTGCAGGAAAGGTCGCCTGAACTTGTCCCACCCATCGATGGATCCTGCACAAGCATATTTCAGTATCCACCTTGATGTAGAGGGATTAGTTTGAACAAGTCCTAATGAATCTCCCAAGATAATATCCCCTGAGGAAGGCAGGAAACCCTTTAAAATAAAAAGGTAGTGATGACTTTGCAGCATTACACATAGCAAATTTATTTTCACGGGTAGTAGAAGCATGAACAGGGGAAATATTTTTGCCTTCATTCTACTAGGATTCCTGCACCTTGGTCCCTCCATGACATCAACAGCAGAGCTCCTGCCTGGAGAAGAAAATAGGAAATACAGAGTACTTACATTTTTCCAGTGAAAATACTTTCTCCCCCAAAAGACCACTTTGGTCTTCCTATTATGAAATGTAAACACGTTTTTATAGTTTGAGTATAACCACGTTTTAAACAGCTGCTGCCTCTCACCTGTGCTGCAGCTCTGTTTCTGCAGTGAATTAAGCCCTCTCTTCACAGACTGCACATCAATTGCAATTTTTTAAGTGCTTTGGGATCCTTTGGGTTGAAAAGTATGATATAAATTTAAGATATTAAATCGTTAAGAAGAATAAGAGCATTACCAGATGCTGTTGCTCATGTTATAGCCATGCTGTTAAACAGCAAGCTGGGAGATACTTACACTTCATCTCTCTAGCAGGTATCACATCGCAAAACCCTTTTCATTAACTGCACATTAAAAGTCATGAGGATGTTTAGCCCCAGCTAATCCCACTGTACAGCAGTCCAGAACTTGCCTGATCTTATAGCTAGGAATTTTCTTCTAAGCTCTCATTGTACTGGCATTTTTAGCACACTTATATCCCTCTGCTTTTATACCACTGTACTTCACTTAAATAGTTCTTTCCTTTGAGGATGCTGTAGCATCTTCCCCCAAGTGATGGTATAGCATGTAGCTGTTTCGCCTCCCAAGTTTTTGTATGGTTGACTAAACAAACAAAATTTGTCCTTGTGTTGTTATAGGATGTTTCCGCACCCTTTGACTATCCTTACAACTTTTCTCTTTATCTGCCCCAAATCCAGTTTGTTTTCTTTAAGCAACACTACCAAGAGTAGTTTTTGAATACTACACAGTATTTGAAATAAAAGACACATCCCTTGGTGTCTCATAGTAGTAATGCTCCCCTACTTTGGCTGGAAACAGGTCATCCTACACATAGTAAGATTATGTTTCCCTTCATGGTTGCATCACACTTCTGATTCACAGTCACCTGTGATGAACTCATACCTCCAGGTTCTTCTTTACACCAGTTGCTTCAGAATACAGTGAGCCTTTTGTTTTCAGTCTCTAAGTGAATTATCTCAAGCTTTCTCCTCTTGACTCTCAGCTCTTCCATGGTGGCAGACTTCAAGCTGAGCCATTTTCTTTCTAACCTGAGCCTCCCTGTACTGATGTTCCTCAAATTTAAGTCATCACCCACCTTCTTCAGCTTGTTGGTAATATTTTTGACTTAATAGAAAGTGCCCGTAATAATTCTTAAGGCTAATAGTGACAAATCCAACTAACAACTTCATGCCAGCCAAAGACTTCCCCTTTTCTGACCTGTTGCCACCCCTTTGTACATGTTATTGTTCCCCTGCTGTACCTCATCTTCTCCAGCTTAGCTGTTACTGCAGTTACTAGAAGGATAAATCGTAGAATCAGAGCAGTTTAGGTTGGAAAGGATGTCTAAGATCACTGAGTCCAGGCATTAACCCATCAAGTGCCATGACTACTCATTTTTTGAACACTTCCAGGGATAGTGACTCCACTACTTCCCTGGGTAGCTTGTTCCAATGCCTGACCACCCCTTCAGTGAAGACATTTCTCCTGGTATCTGATCTAAACCTCCCCTTGGTGCAACTTGAGGCCATTTTCTCTCACCCTGTCACTTGTTGCCAGGGAGAAGAGACCAAGCCTTGCTTTGCTACATCCTCCTTTCAGGTAGT
>VZTA01010773.1:0-32986 GCA_013398855.1 Mohoua ochrocephala | reverse complement strand
CAGATGGTGAGGAGCGGCACGCAGCCCACGCCCACCCCGCCCTCGTGGCACACCATGGGCGCCATGAACGTCCAGCGGTTGGTCTCGGGGTCGTACATCTCCACGGAGCTCAGGTTGGACTGGCCGTCGTAGCCTCCCACGGCGTAGAGCCGGCCGCAGTTGGCCACCAGGGACACGCGGCTGCGCCGGGTGTTCATGGGCACGATCAGGTACCACTGGTCGGCCATGGAGCTGTAGACCTCGGCGGCGCTCAGGAAGCCGGAGCCGTCGTAGCCGCCGCACACGAACATGCGGCTGCCCAGCGCGGCCGCGCCGTGCCGGCACCGCTTGTTCAGCATGGGCGACACCGCGTGCCAGCTGGAGGTGTGGGGGTTGTAGTATTCCACCTGGGATGGAGCACGGAGGGGGTTAGGGATGATGCCTTGGGAATCACCCCTGGGATGCTTTCCCCGCTGTGGGGGCACCTCCAAACTGGGGGCACCTCCAAACTGGGGGTGGTTTTGGGTTGCTCGTGAGGAGGCAGTGAGGGGTTTCCCAGGGATGGGGATGGGGATGGGGAAGGGTTTGGAGCAGCGGGAGCAGCTGAGGGAGCTGAGAGGACTGAGCTGCCTTCAGTTAAAAGTTCAGCTGCTGTGGGGTTGTGCCTGAAGGGTTTGGGTTGGAACAGACCTTGAAGCTCACCCAGTGCCACCCCTGCCATGGGCAGGGACACCTCCCACTGTCCCAGGCTGCTCCCAGCCCCAATGTCCAGCCTGGCCTTGGGCACTGCCAGGGATCCAGGGGCAGCCACAGCTGCTCTGGGAATTCCAGCCCAGCCTCTCCCCACCCTCCCATGGAACAATTCCTTCCCAATATCCCATCCAGCCCTGCCCTCTGGCACTGGGAAGCCATTCCCTGTGTCCTGTCCCTCCAGGCCTTGTCCCCAGTCCCTCTCCAGCTCTCCTGGAGCCCCTTTAGGCCCTGGCAGGGGCTCTGAGCTCTCCCTGGAGCCTCCTCTCCCAGCCTGTCTCCATATCTGAGGGGCTCCAGCCCTGGGAACATCTCCATGGCCCCACGCAGGCAGAATCACTTCTGTTCCAGCTCAGCTTTTCTGCTCACGGGTGGAAGTGACACAATTTGGTGGCACAACCCCCTGGGGCCGTTTGGGTGCACGGGAAAGGACACGGAGCCTTCCAGCCCCACCCTGAGGTGCAGTGGATGAGCCCTGCCCAGGGCCCCGGGGCCTTACACTGTTGAAGATCTGGAGCCCGTCGTGCCCTCCGGACACGTAGATCCGGCCCTCGAACACGGTGACCCCGGCAGCGCTGCGGTTGGAGCTCATGGGGGTCACTGCTGTCCACCTGGGAGGGAGAGGGGACAGATCAGCAACGCTCCCACAGATTATTCCACGACTTTCTAGCTCTGAGTTCCCCCAACTCTCCTTTCCCCACTCCTTACTGGAACCATTCTCACAGCCCAGCTGCCCAGCGGTGCCAGGGCATGGAACACCAGAGGAGAAACTCCTGGACAAGCTCTGGGACACGAAGGGCTCTTACTTGTTTGTCTCTGGAGAGTAGGACTCCACGGAGTTGAGGGATGAGTTTCCATCGTAGCCACCGCACACGTAGATCTGCCCGTCCAGCACCACCGTTCCCGTGGCGCTGCGAGGAACAGCAGCACCCCGTGAGATGGCTGGAGGTGCTGCCATGCTGTCCCCAACACCGGGACCCTGCCACGCTGTCCCCAACACCGGGACCCTGCCCACTCTGCCTGTGCCATCCCACCAAACCACCCTTGCCCTGGGTTCACCTCCAAACTGCTCAGTCCCACCTGAACTCTGAGCTCACACGGGGGAAAGGTGCTCATGGCAGGAGCACCTCGAATCCTGGGTTTGGGTTTGGGCCCCTTGTGACAAAAAAAGGCCTTGAAGGGCTGGAGTTGTGTCCAGAGAAGGGAATGGAGCTGGGGAAGGGGCTGGAGCACCAGGAGAGGCTGAGGGAGCTCCAGAGACAGCTGGTGAGGGACAGCACAGACACCCTCCATCACTGCCCCGGGCAGCCTGGGCCAGGGCTGGACAACCTTTTCCAGGAGGAATTTGCCCAATATCCAACCTCAACTCCCCTGGCACAGCTTGAGGCTGCTTCCCCTTGTCCTGTCCCTGCTCCCTGGGAGCAGAGCCTGGCTGCACCAGAACCTAACCAAGGAAATCCCAGCTGCTTCCACACCGCTCCACTCCCCCTTTTCCCATTCCCCACCTCCCACCCCACTCCGCCTCCAACCTCGTTTCTCCCTGCTTTTCCAGAGCTCTCTTCCCGGTGAGCTGCACCTACCTCCTCTTGCTGTTCATGCTTTCCACTTTGGACCAGGAATCGGTGTCTGGGTTGTAAACCTCCACGGTGCTGAGCCTCAGCTGGCCGTCGTAGCCGCCGATGGCGTAGAGCAGCCCGTTGACCACGGCCACGCCGACGCGGCTCCGCGCCGTGGCCATGGGCTGGCACTTCTCCCAGCGGTTGGCAATGGGATCAAACACCTCCACCACGTTCAGAGAGTCGCCTGCATAGAAATTTGCTACTCAAATTAAAAGGGGGAGACTTGATGAACCCCTGGGATGGTGAGCGGGGTGGAGGGGGAAGGGGGTGCTGCTGGGATCCTAAAGGTGCTGTTGGCACGGGGAATTTGCCTGCTCTGCTCTGGGAAAACATCTGGGGAAAATATTACATCTGTTAGGGTGGGATGGCAGCTAAAGGGACCTGGACGAGATCAAGGAGTGGGAACCTCATGAGGTTCAACAAGGCCAAGTGCAAAGTGCTGCACCTGGGTCGGGGCAAGAAATCCTTCCCTGGGAGGGTGGGGAGGCCCTGGAATGGAATTCCCAGAGAAGCTGTGGCTGCCTCTGGGTCCCTGGCAGTGCCCAAGGCCAGGTTGGATGGGGCTTGGAGCAGCCTGGGACAGTGGGAGGTGTCCCTGCCCACAGCAGGGAGTGGAATGGGATGATCCCTAAGGTCCCTCTCAACCCAGACCATTCTGGGATTCTCAGTCCTGGCCTGGGGTCTCACATCCCATTCCAGCCCACCTGCTCCCACAGAGACATTTCCCGGCCCGATATCCCTGCTCGCCCACGGAGCTCCTGCTCCGAACAACTCCCATTGTTCCCACACTCGAGAAGATCGGGGAACGTTTCCAAGCTCTCCCGCGCTCTGCACCAGGAACACCGACAAGCTCCCTCTGTGGAAGCGGCACCTCCACCGTCCTCCGAGGGGCAGCAGAGACCTGCAAGTCCCATCTGCGGTGTCGCTGCTTGCCGGCAGCGCAGCTCCTCCGTGGGAGGTTCTTCCTCGATCACTTTCCGTTCCCTTTTCACACCATGGTGAGGCTCGCGTCAAAAGTGCTGCGATCCCACAACCCCACACCACTGTGGAGATCCCTGCATGTCCTGCTTGGGGCTCCAGGCCAGGACACCATCCTCAAAGGCTTAAATGTCCTAAATAAGCCTCACCTCGACAGGGTTTTTAGGTGGAAGACATTAAACTATGGGCACAACCACCTTGGGGGTTTCACTGGAAGGGTCGAAGCGCTGCACGGAGGAGGAGAAAGTGCTCCACACTTCCACAAGGAGGGGAATTCCAGCATCCCAGCATCCCACCCGGCCCCTGGTGGTCTTTCCACTGCAAGGTACCTGCTGAGTTGAGTCCCCCCACGGCGTAGATCAGCCCCGCGATGGACGTGCAGCACCGCGGCCGCGTCTTGAACGCCGGGAGGTGCGGCCGGCGCTCCGGCATGAGGTGGTAATCCTTGGCTTCGTCAACCAGATCCCTGAAACCCAATCGTGGGATCGTTAAAGAGGGGATCTGGAGCGTCTCGGAGTGTGAGACTGAAGGATGTGGCTTTCCCACCCTGCTGACTGCCGTGTCCCAGCCTCACCTGCACTTGTGGCAGCACCGGACCAGGTCGTCCTGCTGCACGCGGTCCGTGAGGAACTGCGGCCGGCACAGGGGCAGCCGGATCTTGGACAGCAGCTCGGGCAGGAAGGATTCCCTCTGGTCTCGGTCGTACCGGATCCAGGCCAAGGCAGCTTCAAACACCTGCCAGGAGACGGGAGTGGGAAGTTGGGAGTTTTGGGGTTGTGCGAGTGGATGGGAAGGAAATGACAAGAAATCTTGGAATGGTTTGGAGTGGGAGGAGCCTCAAGGATTATCCCATTCCACCCCCTGCCATGGGTGCCACCCCTTCCACTGTCCCAGGCTGCTCCAAGCCCCATCCAGCCTGGCCTTGGGCACTGCCAGGGATCCAGGGGCAGCCACAGCTGCTCTGGGAATTCCATCCCAGCCTCTCCCCACCCTCCCAGCCAGGAATTCCTTCCCAATATCCCACCCATCCCTGCCCTCTGGCAGTGGGAAGCCATTCCCTGTGCCCTGTCCCTCCAGGCCTTGTCCCCAGTCCCTCTCCAGCTCTCCTGGAGCCCCTTTAGGCCCTGCAAGGGGCTCTGAGCTCTCCCTGGAGGCTTCCCTTCTCCAGGTGAACACCCCCAGCATTCCCAGCCTGGCTCCATGCAGTTTCTTTCCCCGCCTCCGACAATCCCGATCCCTGGTCCCGTGGGATGGGACACTCAGCAGAAGTGTTTGCAGGGAGATGAGGGAGCTGCAAGGAGGATTTTGGCAGAGGAGGTGGCACAGAACACAAAACTGGTTTTTTTTTTAGTGACAGAAATCTGCAAACTGGGAAAGAAGACAGGGAATGGTGCTGCTCCGTGAGAAACCAGGAGACAGGTTTGATGACAGGGATCCATCTGTTCTCTCTGGATAACCACACCGGAGATGCCTGGAGCTGGGCTGGTCCCTCCAGGCTCCATCCCAGGCACTGGAAGGGACAGACCTCTCCGAAGCACCAGCGGATGACTCCAGCTACAAAAGGATCCCGGTGCCCCGGTCCCAGTTTGATTTGGGACACGCATCCCTGGGTTCACAGGACCCCCCCATTAAAGTTATTGCAACCTGTGCCATCGACCAGAACAAAATCAGCAACTCTTTCTTGTAGAGCGGCACCAGGAGTCTCTCCCAACACAATTCCCAAACTTCCCGGTGCAAAAATGCTTCTCCAACAGCACCACGGGGATTAAAAACCCCAAACCAACTTTTTTTCCACTCTACAGGGTGCTACTGGAATTTCTGAAGAGTGGGGCTGGGCACGAGGAAACGTCCCCAGGATGGACTCTTTGGATCCTACCTTGGGAAAGGCAGTGAGTGAGCCATTCCTGGTAGGATACAGGAATGTGGCTGGAATGTGAGGCAGGTTCCCCTCCCTCCCTCCCTAAGCCTGATTAGCAAAGCACATTTTTACCCTCCAAGGAGGAGCTGGAGGTCTGCTCTGCCTTTGTCACCTCCTCAGGAAGAGCAGCACAGATTTCCAGGCTCAAGGACAGGCTCTGCTTTCCCTGCTCACCCTCAGCCCACACTGATGGGTTCTCAACATCCTAAACTCTTCTTGCTCCCAAAAACTCCCTGACAGGAGGGGGCATCCAGGTGGGATTCCAGCTCTTCTCCCAGGGAACAAGGGACAGGAGGAGAGGAGACAACCTCTGTGTGCCAGAGGAGGCTCAGGTGGGATACTGGGAAAATTCCCTCCTGGAAAGGGCTGTCCCAGGGCAGGGCTGGAGTCCCCATCCCTGGAGGGATTGAAAAGCCCTGTGGATGTGGCACTTGGGGACACGGAGCAGTGGTGGCCTTGGCAGTGCTGGGGGAACTGTTGGACTCGATGGTCTCTGAGGGCTTTTCCAACCTCAGCCATTCTGTGATCCTAAAAAAGCCCTGCTTTCTGGTTTTTCTAGGAACAACTCAGTCTGGAGTAGGCCCAAGGAACCATCACGGCTCTGTCCAGCACCTCTGAGTGTCCCCCCCGTGCCAGGACATCTCAGCTTCCCTCAGCCCAGCAACAGGATCATTCCCATTCCCATTCCCATTCCCACTCCCATTCCCACTCCCATCCCACTCCCAAGCAACAGGAAACCCCTCAAGGTGAAACCTTCCTCGGCCAAGACCTNGATTCTGTGATCCTAAAAAAGCCCTGCTTTCTGGTTTTTCTAGGAACAACTCAGTCTGGAGTAGGCCCAAGGAACCATCACGGCTCTGTCCAGCACCTCTGAGCGTCCCCCCCGTGCCAGGACATCTCAGCTTCCCTCAGCCCAGCAACAGGATCATTCCCATTCCCATTCCCATTCCCATTCCCACTCCCAAGCAGCAAGAAACCCCTCAAGGTGAAACTTTCCTCGGCCAAAACCCACACCAGGTACCCACCTGCTCTTCGGACTTGACGTTGAGCTCGTCCCTGGAAACGAGCTCCAGGACGTCCTCGAAGGGCAGGGCCAGGAACTCCTCGGACATGGAGACCTCCACGAAGTGCTGGTGGATGAAGCTGTTGGCGGCGTCGTAGAGCACCGTGCACATCATGGTCTCGGCAAACTGCCGGACACCCAGGCAGTTCTTGGGGTGAAGCCTGGGAAAACGGGAAGAGGAGAGCAATGGGAATGGCAGGTGAATGGAAGAGAAGCTCTGGCTGCTCCTGGATCCCTGGCAGTGCCCAAGGCCAGGCTGGACATTGGGGCTTGGAGCAGCCTGGGATCGTGGGAGGTGTCCCTGCCCATGGTTTGGGGTGGGATGGGATGGGCTTTAAGGTCCCTTCCAACCCAAACTATTCCAGGATTCTGGCAAGCACAGAAGCCTTGGAGGACACACAGTGCAGGGAAACCTGTGTCCTCTCCTGTGGTGGCAGATTCCAGCTCACCCAGGAGCTGATGTGCACAGAGAGCTCCAGGTGAATCCATGGCACAGCCAGAGGATGGAAAACACAAATGTCCCCTTGTCCCTGCCAAAGAGCCATTGGATAGATCCAGGTGGCTCTGGGAGCATCCACAGCTTCCCTGGGCACCCTGTGCCAGCCCCTTCCCACCCTCCCAGCCAGGAATTCCTTCCCAAGATCCCATCCAGCCCTGCCCTCTGGCACTGGGAAGCCATTCCCTGTGTCCTGTCCCTCCAGGCCTTGTCCCCAGTCCCTCTCCAGCTCTCCTGGAGCCCCTTTGGGCCCTGCAAGGGGCTCTGAGCTCTCCCTGGAGCCTTCTCCTCTCCAGGTGAGCACCCCCAGCTGTCCCAGCCTGGCTCCAGAGCAGAGGGGCTCCAGCCCTGGAGCAGCTCCGGGGCCTCCTCTGGGCTCTCTGCAGCAGCTCCAGGTCCTGCTGCTGTTGCTGTTGGGTGGGGAAGTGTCACATGAGGGTGACTCCGAGGGCTCACACAGGGCTTGGTTACAACACAGCTGCCTAAAAATATCCCAATTCTCAACTGCACTTCAGGAGGAGAGCTCGGTGTCCACGTCCCAGCTCTCCAGGGTGGCCAGAATCCACTCATTTTCAGTTATTAACCAAACTGGCAGCTGTGCACTCAAACCCAGGACTTCTCTTAGGACACCTGGCTGCTCCTGGTAGATTTGGGAGGATTTTGGTAGCCAATCCATGTATTGGGTGGGAGCATTTAACAATCACACCACTGAACACCCTGAGCAGCTGCAGAGAAGCCAGGCTGGGAAAAACTGAATCAGGGAAAACTGAACACGTCAGGCTCCCTGGCACGGGCTGAGAATCCATGTGGGACGTGGACAAGGAGTATCCCAGCTTTCCATTTCCAGCCCGTGCTGCTGGAACAGCCTCACAGCCAAACACCAGCGAGGAAATTGAAAAACCTGGGACCAATTTGAGGCTCTGCCACAGTTTCCTGTCCAGCTCCTGGGCTGAAGGGCTTTGTTGCTCCCCTTTAGCACACACGGCAGCAGGAAGGGCAATTCCTGCCACGAGGGGTTCTCAAAAAGGGAAATGTTCCCTCGGCTTTGCTCTGGGTGTTAATTCCCGTGGCTGGCCAAGGGCTTCTACTGTGTCCCAATAAAGGAGTGAGAAGTCATTCCAAAGGGAATGAGAATGGTAGGACAAGGGGGAATGGCTTCCCACTGCCAGAGGGCAGGGATGGATAGGATATTGGGAAGGAATTCCTGGCTGGGAGGGTGGGGAGAGGCTGGGATGGATTTCCCAGAGCAGCTGTGGCTGCCCCTGGATCCCTGGCAGTGTCCCAGGCCAGGCTGGACAGGGCTTGGAGCACCCTGGGGTAGTGGGAGGGGTCCCTGCCCATGGCAGGGGATGGAATGGGATGGAATTTAGGGTCCCTCCCAACCCATTTTGTGATTCCATAACTCTAGGGATGCCAAGTTTTGGGATGCTCACTCCTCTTCATCCTGCTGGGAGGACACACCCTGCTCCTCCCGAGCCACACACAGGTGACTGAACCTCGCTGCTGCTGGGGAGCAGCTGGAATCCCCCCAGAATCCCCCTGGAATCCCCCCAGGATCGCCCCAGCCCCATTCACCTCTCCCTGAGGAAGGTACAACAAGCGTCCTTGATGTTCTGCAGCTGAAGGAAGCTCGCCCCCATGAGCAGGGACTGCACGTTCTGCTGGTCTATGGCCAGGTGACCGTTGTAGGCAAAGTTGATCAGAGCCTCCAGAGCACTAAAAAAACGGGGAGAAAGAGCAGAAAATCCACTGAATTCCAGCTGGGATAGCACTCTGCCCACAGCAGAATGTTTATTGTGGGATCACTCGTGCAGAGAACGGGCTCTGAACCCCGCACACACCACACCAAGGCCTGCAGAGGACTCGTGGCTCCCTCAGATTTTCCCTGGGGTATGTCTTGGGGTGACTTTGTGCTGTGGATCCCCTATCACTGCTCTGTGCCCAGCCATGATTCCTGTGCCTTTCTGTGGCTTTTAAACTGGGTGCAAGGGAAAGGAAAAAAAAGCCAGAGGAACTTTTCAAAAACAGTTTTGCTCCAAGGACATTCACTGCCCTGTGTTCCTGCTGCTGCAGAGCAGAGGCACCTTCCTGCTTTTTCCCTTCTCTTGGCTCCTTTTCTCAGAAGAGAGAGACAGAGAGTTAAACTCCTTTGTTTCCCTGGGACTTTGGTTTTTTTTTCTCCTTCTCTTCTGGGCTGTTCAGAGCACCAGAACATCAGAACCTCACTGGGAGCCCTCACACCTCGGCCCGGAGGGGCCCGAGCCGACCCAGCTCCGGAGAGGAGAGAGAGAGAGAGAGAGAGCCCACACCCACAGAAAGGACTCTAAAATCTTCCCAGGTTTTCTCTCCACAGCGAGAGGTTTTATTATTTAGCATTATTCTTTTCCTGTGTGTTTGTTAAATAAATAGGTTTTTTTTCTCCTTTCACTTTCCTTCGAGGAATTTTTTCCCGACCCTGCTGGGGGAGGGGTGGCTGTACCCTGCCTTCTGTGGAGGGGACACGTTCCTCCCAAAATTTGTCTCAAACCAGGACAGGGTGTTGTTACCTGGGATCCATGCCCTGCATGACGATCTCGTCCTGCTTGCACTCCATCATGTCGTTGGTGAACATGGCGTGGAAGTAGGGGATGGAAGCTGCCAGCACGATCCGGTGCGCGCTGAATTTATGGTCCCCGACCTGAAACGGGGGGAAAAGGGGAAGGAGGAGGGATCAGCACCGTGCCCTGCTCCAGGTGAGTCCCTGCAGCACAGCTCCACCAGCACCCAAGGATTCAAGCCGGGTTTTTGCTCTGATTACTTCTCCCAGAGGTTTTTTCCCTGATTTCTGTGTCAATCTGACTCATCCCAGCTTGTGCAGAACTGCCCCTTTTTCCTCTCTTTTAAGCAAAAATTTCCCATTGGAGCTTTGCTTCATGGGACAAAGCAGCTGGCACAGCTTCCCTCCGGGTTATCCAAGGAGTCCTCCTCTTCTCCTCTGCAAAACCCTCACCCCCCTTTGCATCTCCAGAAATGCCCTTTGGATTCGGGATTTCCATGATTCCCAGCATTGCCTCCCCTCTCCCTCCAGGCCTGGAGAGCTCAGACCCAGCAAACACAAACTCGCTGAGGGTTTAGAAAGCAGAATTCCCGCCAGATGGAAAGGAAGGAGGAACTTTTGGAGAGCCTTGTCTCTGTCCTGTGCCTGAATCCCTGTCCATGCTGTCCTCTGGGCCTGGATGATGCTGCACGGATCCTGCTCTCCTGGATTTTGCTGCGTTCCTAATTCCCAGAGCAAAATCAGGAAGTGAAGTGCTGGTGACTTTGACAGCTCACGGAAAAAAACCCCTTCACGTATCTATTTATTTGTGTGGGACTTCACAGGGACAAAGGTCTGTATCGATCCCTTCTCCTCACCCAAAAACCCCTGGAAAACATCCCAGAGGCTCCAAGACTTGAGATATCTGTAAAATCACTGCCAGCTCCCTCCTGTGCACACAGCAGGATGGGGAATCCCTGGGAAAAGGAGTCAGGACTTTGGGAAAAGGCCCAGGCTCCATGAGGGGACAGAGCTCAAGGCCACATCCCTGACCCTGGAGAGGAAGGAATGTTGGCTGAGCAGGTCCCCACCCCGACTTCACACAGAGAGCACCAACTCCAGCCTGGCCAGGGCTTTAAAAACACAAAAATACAGCAAATTTCACGAGGAAAGGCCAAAAAAGGAAAGTGATTGCAGGACCTGAGAGCCGACAGACCCTCCCCACATCCCTGGGACCTTCATTCCCTCCCTCCCTCCCTGCCAGGTGAGCACCTCGTGTCCCGAGGGACGGGGGAATCCCTAAGGACACTCAGCTGCTGGAGCTGGGAATTCCCGGCGGGAAAGGCTGACACAGGAGCAGCCACAGCCTGGTTTGACCACGGGGACAAATTTGCTGCTTGGCCCGTCCACATTCCAGCCCGGAGGCTCAGGAACACCCGACCTGCTCGGCAACTTCCCAGTCCATCCCTCCCCCGGGGATGGAGCCGTTCCACCATCAGCTGCTGCTGGCCCCATCCCACTGATTTATCCATAATAAACCCCATTATCGAGACACCTTCACCTATTTGCTGCTGCAAAACCCCTTCCCGGCTGTCTCAAACATCCCAAAACACAGAAAAAAAACCCTCACGTTTTTGCTTTTGCTGTTTCTGAAAGGTGAAAGAACAAGGCCTCCCCTTATCTCTAAAATCCCGCAAGGAACTCGCTCTGACTGCCATCATTCCCTCGGTTTGTTTGGATCAGTGTTCCCATTCAGGCTGAGTGTGCAAGAAAAGCAACGTTTTACTCGACTTTCATTTCCCCCCCAAGCCCAAGTTGCCAAAAATCACAACCGCCCAAATCTCGTTTCAGCTTTTTAATAAATAAAAAAGTGGTGCTAAAATCGAACAGGCACCTCTTAAAGTGAAACACCTGCTTCAAATGCATACAGTGACCTTCTATTTATAACTGAAATTATCTTTATAACTAAAGATAACAGGAATTTCCACACCAAGGTTATATTTACTCAAAAGCCAAGCCTGTAGTGTGACCCGAGGAGGAGAAAAAAGGCCCTTATTTCACAAAATAACTGTAAATTACAGAGCCCAGGTGGCAGCTCTGGGCCCCTCGTGATAAGAGTGACATTGAGGGGCTGGAGCGTGTCCAGGGAAGGGAACAGAGCTGGGAAGGGGCTGGAAAACTCTTGAGGGAGCTGGGAAAGGGGCTCAGCCTGGAGAAAAGGAGGCTCAGGGGGGACCTTGTGGCTCTGCACAAGTCCCTGACAGGAGGGGGCAGCCGGGGGGGGTCGGGCTCTGCTCCCAGGGAACAGGGACAGGAGGAGAGGGAACGGCCTCAGGCTGGGCCAGGGGAGGCTCAGGGTGGATATTGGGAATATTCCTCCTGGAAAGGGGGGTCAGACATTGGAAGGGACAGCCCAGGGCAGTGGTGGAGTCATCATCCCTGGGGGTTGGAACATCCCTGTGGATGTGGCACTTGGGGACGTGGATCAGTGGCGGCCTTGGCAGTGCTGGGGGATGGTTGGACTCCGTGACCCAAGAGGCCTTTCCCAACCTAAACCATTCCATGATTCCATTCCTGAGCCCCAGCACAAGAGATTCCAGCCCTGTCCGAGGGCTGAAAGGTCCCACCAAGCTCCAGTTCCGGGGCTGCATCGCGGTGACCTTGCCCTGTGAGGAGCTGCCACCAAACAGCCTCGTTATCTCCAACTCATTATCTCCAACTCGTTATCTCCAACGCTCCTGCTCCTGGCAAGGGCAAACATCCCCGGCCATCCTGCGAGATTCCTGCCGGGATAACCACAGCTGGGATGAGATCACCCTGGGGATGGAACCCCTTGGGCCTGGGCAGCGCTGCCCTTCTCGGTGGTCCCGGGTCGGGGATGGTCCCTGTGAGCAGCGGGATCCACGGAGCAAAGAGCCCGGGAAATATTTCCTGGTGCTGGACAGGACATGACCTGGGATTCCTCCTGACTGGAACTCGCTCCTGGAATGGTGTGATGCCAGGATGATTTTTTTTGCCTTTTTATATACCCCTTTTATAGCCTTTTATCCAGCTTTTCTATCTCCTCAGTGCTTTTAGCCCCCACACCTGTAACTCCCTCAGTCTCACACCCCGTGTCCCGTTCAGCCAGGAGCCCAAACACCCTGGATAAGGGTCAGACAGCCCCAGACACCACACACTTGTAACTCCCTGAGTCTGACACCCCATGTCCCATTAGACCAGGAGCCCAAACACCCTGGGAGCTGCGGCTGAGGGTCAGACAGCCCCAGACACCAAGGGCCTCTCTAGAACACACCCTGGAAACTGAGCCAGGCCCAGCCAGGGGGGAGATTCCTCAGCATGGGGGATTCATTGGAGTCTCTCCCTGGGCAATCTTTGATAGATGGGCTCATTGGCAAGGCCTGGGAGTTGGACACACGATTTATGGGGTGGGGGCATTCCGGGGGGCACTGGGACGGTGTGGGGCACCAAGGATCCTAAATAACACTGAGGGAAAAACCCCTTTCCCTTTCACCCTGCCTGGCTCTCCATTTTCAGACCAGGAAAAGGCAACAGTGGAGATGGAGAAATGGGGATCTCTGCTCTCAAACTCTCGTTGTGTTCGTTCCATCAGCACTTCGTGGCACGTCCCCAAGGAACAACTGCCCTGCTGCTGCAGGCAAAGGACAAGGTTTTCCTGTGGAATGTGGGAAACCCTTCCAAGGACGAGCCCTCAGCACGTGTCCCTTTGACCCGTCCTCGTGCCTCCTTTCCCTACCTCCAGAGCCAAAGGCTCTCCCTCCCTTTCCATGACTCCATCAATGCGCTTTCCTGGTGGAATCACTCTGGAGTCGCCCAAGGAGAAAGGGGGAAGGAGCTCATCCTCTTCCTGAGACCATTCCAGGGTGTTCTGTCCCACAGTTTAGCATTTTAGGTCCTCTTCTTTTAAGGCAGAAGATACTGTTTTCCAGAAAAAGGAACTTTGCAAGCATCCCTCCTGACCCCAGGAATCCCAGAATTCCCTCCTGACGTGTCTCCGAGCGGCCAACAAAGGAATCTGCTCCTGGACACCCCCACAGCCACAAATGTGAGCAGATTCCAGGGCACAGGGAGCCTTTCTCCGGAGGGAAATGCCGTAGGTGGGAGAAAGGCATTTATCGTGCTCCTGACGTCACCGCCCTGCAGAGCTGAGAACTCGCTGAGCTTTGTGCTGCAGAGGTCTCAGAAAAACCCCCAAATCCATGTTTTTTGAGGGGATGGTGGCACTGAGGGCACGGAGAGGCCAGAGCAGAAGTGGAGCTGGTGTCCAACCCATGGCAGCCCCGTTTTGGCAGGAAGAGGTAACGGGATGCACTGGGATCAGGACAATCCCAGGCTGGACAGGAGGAGCACTGCAGGGAAGGATTTGGGGGTGTTGGTGGATGAGGAGCTGAACCTGCCCTGGCCAGAAATTCCCTGTGCCCTGGGCTGAACCCCCTCGTGGGCAGCAGGAAAGAGGGAATTCTGAATGGCTTCCCACTGCCAGAGGGCAGGGCTGGATGGGATATTGGGAAGGAATTCCTGGCTGGGAGGGTGGGGAGGGGCTGGGATGGAATCCCCAGAGAAGCTGTGGCTGTCCCTGGATCCCTGGCAGTGCCCAAGGCCAGGTTGGATGGGGTTTGGAGTGACCTGGGATAGTGGGAGGTGTCCGTGTCTATGGAAGGGGGGGGAATGGGATGAGCTTTAAGGTCCCTCCAACCCAAACCATTCCAGGATTCCATGATAATGGTGACCAATTCCCCTGAAGCAGAGGGCACATCCCCTTGGATGTACAACCACCCCACATCCCCAGGGAATTCCCTGCCAGCTCAGAGGAGCCCAGCTGCTGTGCTGAATTCCCATCCCTCCACTTCCCACGGGGACAGGGAGCACCCTGAGGGGATCAGCTCCAGCCCTGCCCTCCTGAATGCTCCTGAAGGGACAGCAGAAAGACATTTTATGTAATCCCAGAGCTGAAAATCCTCGTATTTTGTGCAAGGGAAGAGGTGACAGCAGCCGAGAGCTCGGGGGAATCACCTCCAGTCAGAATCCCAAATAACTCCTGCAACAGGGTTGGAATCACATCCTCATCCTGCAGCTCTCCTGTCACGGATCATCTGCTTTTCCAATCTCCCAGCCCCTCCAATAAAACAGAGATTCCCTCTCTTTCCAAGGCTGTTTTCCTGGAGGATCTCCCAAACACGCCCCGACATCTGCAGCACAGCCAGGCACTGAGTTTCCAAGGGTCCTGCTGGAACCAGGCAGGCAGCCCGAGCTGACTGGAATTCCACTTATCCAGAGGCTTCTCCACCTCTGCATCAGCTCTCAGGGGTGCAACTGCTCCATGTTGGGGGGGAGGGGGTTTGGAGTTCACAGTCTGCTCTGGAAAAACTGGGACCAGGATGGGAGAGAAGCCACCAGGACTGCGACCCCTCCGTGCCGTTCGGATCGGACACGGAACAAACACTGCATCCTCTCCACAGCTGGGAATTATTTCAGCTTGCCAGACCTGGATCACGTTCTAGGAGACTTTTCCAATTAGTCTTGGAGTTAGTCATGGAAAAATGGCACTGGAGTGGTTCAGATCCTGAGGAGGAGCTGCAGCAGCACGAGGAGCTGCCATCGACTCCGAGGATTTGGGAAGCGCAAACCTCCCCTCTCCCGACGGCTTGGCCAAGGATCTCTGGAGGTGCCAGCCTGGCGCTTGGATCATTCTCCTCCAGCTCCAGCGGGAGCCAGCAGGAGCTGGCTCTGATGGGATTTATTCCCTCTGAATGTGTAAGGAAGAAATAGGAGGGATGGGTTTTCCCTGCTCCGTGGAGTGGAGCATTCCTCAGCTTCCAGCAGCCTCCGACGTGTCCCCGGGGAGCGCTCGGACCTTGACATCCCAGAAAACAAAGCTGCCCGGGCAGCTTTCATCCTGGAAGGATGAAACAATTCCAAAAACAATGCTCAGGAAGAACACCAGCACCGAGGAGCTTCTTTTGTGCCATAAAAAAAAAAAAATCAGCTCAGGATCTGCGGCTCGGGGAATAACAGCCCCAAACGCCGGCGCTGCTCAGCGAGCCGGAATTCTGGGGGATTCTGCAGGGTTTGGTTGTGAGCTTCGAAGGGAAAAAGACTGGAAACCCGCTAAAAATAAGGGGCAAAGTTTCTGAGAGGGGGATTCTGCCCCTCTGCCCCTTGGCTTGTCCATATTTGGGAGTTCAAAGCCTCAAACCCCACCAAACTAAAAGAAAAAAAGGCCCAGAAGCCTCATTTCTGCTCTCTCCACGATTATTCCAGGCTTGGTGTTTCCCTGCCCTTGTTGGAACCTCCATCAGCTTTTCCATGGCCACCAACGCTGGGTGAGGAGGAAAACACAGCTTCACCTCCCCTAACCCAGCTGGGCTCGGGTGAAATTGGGGAACGGGGTCGGGTTGGTTCTTTCACAACCAGGCACGGCCACACCGAGGCCCAGCCCAGTGGAGAAGAAAGCAGGAATTTGGCTTTGCCAAGCAAAAATCCTTCTTTTTCTTCCAAAGGAAAAGGACTAAGCACAGGCTGAGGTGTGCTGAGGCCTCCTCCCTCCCCTCCATCCCTGCGGCCCATCCATGTGTGTTCCTAGCAAATGAATATTTAATTAAACATTTCGGAGAGGCTCCAAAGGGAGCTGAGATGGAACATCAGGAGCAGCCCCGACCTGCAGCCATTAAAGAGACAGGGAGAGGAAAGGCCTTTCCCGATCCATGGGCTCCATCCGTGCAGGAAAGGAGCTTTAGGCTCTCCAGGACACATCCTGAGCCGCTGGGAAGAGGTGCAGCTTTCCCAGGAAAGGTCATTTTCACATGGAAAACCACGAGCAGAGGTGACAGATTTCCCTGAGCCCGGCTGGGATGATCAGAGATCCAAGGGGAGCCAGGCAAACCTGGCTCTGAATCCATCCAAGCTGGCTGCTGAGGCAGCGCTGATTCCAGCAGGAAGGAGCTTCCCGGGCAAGGAGAACCCATCCTGCCCCTCCTGGTTACTGAGGGAATGCTCGCCTCCCTTCCCGAGGGGAGTAATTAAAACAAACAAACCGGAGTAGCCACGATTCCTTAATAATCCCAGGGCTGTTTGCAGGGCAAACAAGGCTGAGGGCTGGGAGAATCCAGCTGATCCCAGCTGAGAGTGGGAACGGGATCCTGCTTCATCCGTGAGCTCCGGGCACGTCTGGATCCAGCTCCTGGGACAAAGGGGTGTGTGGAAGCTTTTTGTTTTAGAGACGGGACAGACAAAAAGCAGCAGGAGTGGGGAAAAAAGGGGAATGAATTCCCTGCGGTGCTGTGAGACCATCGGGATCCACCCGGGGGTTCCTTCGGGATGGACTTGGAATGTTTCTCAGGGCTTTTATCAGAGAATCCTGGAATGGTTTGGATTGGAAGGGACCTTAAGGATCATCCTGTTCCACCCCTGCCATGGGCAGGGACACCTCCCACTGTCCCAGGCTGCTCCCAGCCCCAATGTCCAGCCTGGCCTTGGGCACTGCCAGGGATCCAGGGACAGCCACAGCTGCTCTGGGAATTCCAACCCAGCCCCTCCCCACCCTCCCAGCCAGGAATTCCTTCCCAAGATCCCATCCAGCCCTGCCCTCTGGCAGTGGGAAGCCATTCCCTGGGTCCTGTCCCTCCAAGCCTTGTCCCCAGTCCCTCTCCAGCTCTCCTGGAGCCCCTTTAGGCCCTGCAAGGGGCTCTGAGCTTTCCCTGGAGCCTTCCCTTCTCCAGGTGAACATTCCCAGCTCTCCCAGCCTGGCTCCAGAGCAGAGGGGCTCCAGCCCTGGGAGCAGCTCTGTGAGCTTCATGTTCCTCTCTTGACCAGAGCAGAGGGGCTCTCAAACTCTGTCCCTGCTGGAAACCCGCCCTGGATTTCCAGCTGGAAAACGTTCCCGAGCCACGCCAGGGCAGAGACATTTTGTGCTGGCTGAGTTCAGGGTGCCCGAGCGATCCAAAGCCACCTCCAGCTCGGACCCAAGAAAAATTCCTGCTTAAAGCTCCAGCAGCTGGAGCAGACAGGCAGGTCCTGGGAATGGGGAGGGGAGGCTTGGCTGCTCTGATTCCATCACCAGGGGACACGTGGGCGCTGGGAAAAGGGATGTCCAGAGGCGGAAGCAGCACAAGGTGGGAGATTTTCACAGCACGACTCAAGGCAACGGGAGGAATCCAACGAGTGAAATGCTTGGAATTCCAAGCTGTGTAGGAGGGAAAGCCGGAATGTTTGGACCAACACGGACAGAGGGCTGACAACGTGTCAGGCGTTCTCTTTGGGATCTCTCTTTGGGATTTTGGGATGGAATTCTTCCCTGGGAGGGTGGGGAGGGGCTGGGATGGAATTCCCAGAGCAGCTGTGGCTGCCCCTGGATCCCTGGCAGTGCCCAAGGCCAGGCTGGACATTGGGGCTTGGAGCAGCCTGGGACAGTGGGAGGTGTCCCTGCCCGTGGCAGGGGTGGGAATGGATGTTCCACAAGGTTCCTTCCATCCCAAACCGTTCTGTGGTGTTTGTGATCTTAAACCTCTGTGGGGATAAAGAGGCTTTAAAGAGCTCTTTGCTACGGAAAATCCACAGAAACGGATCATTATTCAGAGGAATTTCAGAAACAATGGTGAGGAGTTTATCCATGACAAGACTGGGATCACAGACCTCCTCCTGTTGTCTCCCAGAAACACGGCACTGCCAGGACCTGGCGATCTTCTCCTGCCACACCAATACCCAGCTCAATCCTAAAACCACGCCACTCTCCATCCCAAACCAGCTTTGCCACAGAATTCCCTCAGGTTTTAACTTTTATGTTTTTCAACCCCTGCCCTGCCCAGTGTGTGACTCTGCAGTTCCTTGTGCCCTGGGAGCTGCTGTTCTCTCCTGCTGCTCACACACAACAAACCTCTGCAGGTTCCCACTCCAAGGACACCGGGCCCCAAATGTGTCAACTCAAAGCCTCTCAAGGGGGGCAAACTCGGGGTGATTCCATCATGGACTGAGGGGATCATTGGAGAATGAACCCTGATATGCAAATGGACCAAACTTATCAAAGGGTGAAGAACCCGTGAGCCAGGGTCCATCTGGGGTGGAGCCTCTGGACTGCCCAGGGTGAGCCTTTGAAGGCCTTCAAATAAATCCCTCCTTTTACTCTCTTAGTCTGTGTTTTAGGTGGCCACTCAAGGCATCACCCTCACGCTGGTCAGACATAACAAACCCTCGCTAAAGCCTCTGAGAGGAGGAGCAAACCCGGGGTGATTCCATCATGAACTGAGGTGATAATTGGAGAATTAACCCAGGTAAGCAAACGAACCAAACTTATCAAAGTGTGAAGAACCCCTGACCCAGGGTCCATCTGGGGTGGAGCCTCTGGACTGCCCAGGGTGAGCCTTTGAAGGCCTTCAAATAAACACCACCTTTTATTCTCTTAATTCTTGTTTAGTCTCTGTGTTTTAGGTGGCCACTCAAGGCATCACCCTCACCCTCACTAAAGCCTCTGAGAGGAGGAGCAAACCTGGGGTAATTCCATCATTAACTGAGATTATAATTGGAGAATGAACCCTGATATGCAAACGAACCAAAATGATAAAAGTGTGAAGGATCCGTGAGCCAGGGTCCATCTGAGGTGGAGCCTCTGGACTGCCCAGGGTGAGCCTTTGAAGGCCCTTCAAATAAAGACCTCATTTATTCTCTGAATTCTTGTCTGGCCTCTGTTTTCAGGTGGCCACTCAAGGCATCAGGGTTCCAGCCCAGGCTGTCCCAAACATCACCCTACAGAAGGAACGACGGCTTTAAGGAGGATCACGACCCCCAGCCCCTCTTCCCCGGGATGGGTACGGGATGAAGCCACCCCCGTACCCACGGAACGCTCCCCATCCCACATCCCGCCTCCCTGACAGGCACAGCCCTCTTCGGCTCCTTCCCCTGGAAGGTTTCGGGGTGAGTAGGCTGGGAACACCTTCCCGGTTTAATTAAACTGCAGCGTTAATTCTGCAGTGACTCAGAGCTGCGTGTGGCTCCCACCCCAGCAGCTCCTCCGAGCTTGGAATCCTGAGGGATTCCAGCAGCTCCCGCCTGGCGCAGCGCGCACCCTGTGAGCCCTCCCAGCCATTCCCTGCAGACACCATCCCGGGGATCCACCACGCCGATGGATTCGCTTTTTTGGGATGTTAAAAGGTGGATATTCCTACAAGGGAATGGTTTACCAGGGAAAAGGAATCTTCTGCTGTGGGTTGGAGCAGAGGTCGGTCCATAAACCCGGATCCACGAGCCCCTGACCCCGCTCTGAGGGGGCTCGGGGGAGCCTCAGCACTGCCCCCTCCTCTGCCAAAGCCGTGGGAAGGGGCGACCTCAGCTCCCCTCCCCACCAAAGGGGTCTCAGTCACCCCTTTATCCCCCACCGGAGGGGTCTGAGGGAGCTCCAGCTGCCTCCTTCCCTCTGGCAAACAGCCTGGGGTGTCCCTCAGCCCCCTCCCCTCAAGGGCTGGGGTCCCCCCTCATGGGCCTGGGGGTTCCCCAGGTGCCCCCTCCCGAGGCTGAGGTCCCCCAGGAATGGGGGGGTCCCTCTGCTCCTCTTCGGGGGTCGAGGTCGCTCGGCTCCTCCCTCTGAGGCTGGGGACCCTCATCCCCCCTCGAAGGCGGTGGGGGTCCCTCAGCCCCCCTTAGGGAACAGGGGGACCCCCAGCTCTCTCTTCAGGGGACTGGGGGCAGTCTCCTCAGCATCCCCCCTCAGCCCCCGCCCCAGGGACCGTGACCTCCTCAGGGGTCGAGGTCCCCCCTCAATGTCCCTTCAAAGGCGAGGTCCCCGCTCAGGAGCCGGGGGGTCCCTCACTCCCCGCCGGGGGTCGAGGGCTCTCAGCCCCCTCTCAGTCCCCTGAGGGGTCGGGGTCCCTCATCCCCCACCAGGGACTGGGGTGTCCCTCACTCCCCCCTCAGGGGCCGAGGTCTCTCAGGTCCCCCCTCAGACCCTTCAGGGCTCGGGTGGTCCCTACGCCCCCCGCCGCCCCCGGGAGGGGCCGGGCCGCACCTTGAGCGTCACATCGCAGAGCTTTCCCTGCCGCCGGATCTCGCCCATCACTCCATACCCGCGGCTGGGCAGGTCTCCCACCGAGAAATGCACCAGATCCTCGGGATCCAGCTCCGGGTCCGCCGCCGCCGCCGCTTCCAGCATCGTCCCGACCACTCCCGTGCCGCTGCCGTCCCGCTTCGCCCCCGCCGCGCCTTGGCCCCGCCCGGCCGCCGTATGCGCGGCCACTTCCGGGCTCTCGCGGAAGTTGCCGTTGCCATAGAGAACCCGGAAGTGGACGCTGCCATGGCGACCCCGGACGCCACGCCGAGCCCGGCTGTGGAGGGGTCGCAGGTGGGACAAGGACCGAGGGGGTCCCCGGGGGGGGTCGCCTTCCCCTCCTCAAGGGGTGATCGGAGGTCCCCGCACGGGCGGCATCAGCCCTCCAGGCATCGCCTCCCTTCCCCCGGGCATCACTCCCCACACACCTCGCGAGGTGCCTTGGAGGGTCACAGGGTCGTTTGTGTTGGGAGGGACCTTAAGGATCGTCCTGTTCCACCCCCTGCCACAGGCAGGGCCGCCTCCCACTGTCCCAGGCTGCTCCCAGCCCCGCCCAGCCTGGCCTTGGACACTGCCAGGGGCAGCCGCAGCTTCCCCGGACAATTCCCAACTCTTGCAGATGGATTTTTTTTCCCAAAGCGCTGCCAAAAATCTGCTCCCCTGAGGTGTGGGAAGGGGGCCCTCACGGTCCCAAGGCTTTGGAGCTGTGTGGATCGTGGTTCCGGGCAGCAAACAAACGGGATCGGTGCCCCCCGTGCGTTTTTCACGTGGCTCCGCTCTTTGCCGGCAGGAGGAAGATGAGCAGGAGGGGCTGGAGGAGAGCCAGAGTCCTGTACCCAAACCCGACACCGAACAAGGGGTAATTCCAGCTGGGCCCACTCAGAATCCTGCAACGGTTTCGGTTGGAAGGGACCTTAAAATCCCATCCCGTCCCACCCCTGCCATGGGCAGGGACACCTCCCACTGTCCCAGGCTGCTCCCAGCCCCAATGTCCAGCCTGGCCTTGGGCACTGCCAGGGATCCAGGGGCAGCCACAGCTGCTCTGGACAATCTGTTCCTTCCCTTCTCCTCATGTTAATGACCCCTCCCAGCAAGAATTGCCTTTGTCCTTGCACATCCAAAGCCCCACCAAAGGCATTGTGGCAGCAAGGAAGATGCCACTCGTTTGGAATTTGGTCTCTCTCTGATTCAGAGTGGAGTTTCCCCCCTAAAATTTCCCCTCCCTCCTTTCCCTGCTGTTTTTCTTGCTTTGGAGAAATCATTCCCAACCTCTCCAACCGTTGGCTCGGGGTTTTTTTTTTGGGACAGAGTTCTGTGACCCTCGTGAGCTCCCAAGACCAGGAACAGGAGAAAGAGAAAGAGCAGGAGCAGGACCAAGAGCAAGAGCAGGAGCAGGAGAAAGAGCAGCAGAAAGAGGAGGATGAGGACCAGGAGAGCATCATTTCCTCCCGGCTCTCTGTCACGGAGCCCGAGGGCGAAGCCCCCAGGTACCCCCCGAAAGTTCCCCTGGTTTAAACCCAACAAATCCCAGCTCAGCTCCAACCTCCACCTTTCATTTCAGAGCAGCCACAGCAGGGAAAGTGTGAGAGGTCACAAAAACCCCTGGCTGTACCAGAAATCCCAAAGGTTTTGTCCAAAACTCGAGGTGGTCACGACACCGTTATCGAGCACGGGCTGTCGGGGGGGAGCGATTGAGGGAAAACTTGGGATCCACACGTTCCAGGGATTTAGAAATCCTCAGCGCACGTGGCTTTAGCAGCTGGATGATCCCTGAGCCCTCCTCGTGCGGGTTTTACCCAGCAGATCCTCCAGCCTGTGGATATTTCCCTCAGGAAATTGACAATCAGCTCTTTATTGGGAACTGAAATGATTTTTAAAAAAGGCCGCACTCGGCAAAGGAAAATCCCTCTCCCCACTCCTGTGAATATTTTGCTTTCCAAGGCTGAGAGGAGGAAAACCTGTGTTGTCCAACACTCCTGTGCCTGGCACACACGAGGAAATCAGGAAATTGAGATCACTTTGACCCTTCTCTTCCCACATCCTCTTCCCACATCCAAGCAGGACAAGGCCAGAAGGGATTTCAGCATCTCCTCACCCGTGGTTGCTTTTAGTGGGGAATAAAAACTGCAGCTGAATGATGGCCAACACTTTATCTTTAAATTTGACTCCTCTGCCTCACCTTCTGCTGGCAAATAACATAAATTTCAGTTTAGGCAATGCAGGATTCTTCTTTTCCCCCTTTTTTGCCTCTCTCCTTAGGACAACGAAGCGAGTGCAGGCGTTCGTGCGGGTCAAGCCGACAGCTCATTTTGCCCACGATGTCATCAAGCTTGGGTCAGACAACAAGGTAGAGTAAAAGAAGTGGGAAAGGTTTGGAGTTTGAGCTCAGCTTTTCCATGGAAAACCAGGATTTTCCCCATCCCTCGAGGCCACGGGTGACATTTTGGGGGGTGTTGGTTTGGGAGTCCCTGCTTGGCAGCCTCACGATGAGCGTGAGGGTAGAAAACACATTTCCTGTGGTACAGTCACCAGGAAAACCCTCAGAGGGACTGGGAATGGCCGATCCACGAGGGATTCCCAGTGCTAACCACAATTTGGCACAGTCTGCTTCCATCCCCTCTCATGCAAATTCCTCCCTCTGCCTTCTCTTGCTTAATTAAGAGTTTCCCCGAGGCACAGAATCGCAGAGGGTTAAACAGGTGAGCTCAAACACATTTCCTTTCATTTACAGCATTTATCACCAGAAAGCTGAGAGCATTCCAGATATTTTTAGGACACCTAGAACTATCCAAGGCAGTCAAATAACCCTGTTCTTTGTGCTCCCTTTTCTGCTGAACCCCAGCTCCCCCATTGCTGAAAACCCTCAGGGCCGAGGAGTTGATCTCCCTCTCCTTTTGTGTTGCAGAGCATCGAGATCTACATCCGAAAGAGTTCCCGGGGAGGAGCTGTGAATAACTCTCAGACCGACTGGTCCTTCAAGCTGGATGGGCTCCTCCACAACACTTCCCAGGAAGTGGTTTATGACACCGTGGCCAAGGACTTGGTGTCCAAAGCTTTGCAGGGCTACAACGGTGATTTATGATTTATGGCGATTTTTATTGTTTGGGTCACAAAAAAAGATTGGGTTTGGGGAGAAACCCGTTTGCTGCTCTGCTGGAGGCTCCCTCCCGAGTTTATTCCTTGGCCTTTGGATTTCTTTTAGGCACCATCATGTGCTATGGGCAGACTGGGGCTGGCAAAACCTACACCATGACTGGAGCCACCTCTGACTACAAGCGCCGAGGGATCATCCCCAGAGCTATCCAGCAGGTATCCCGCTGGATCCGGGTGGGAAAAGGGGTGGGAGAAGCACCAAGGAGCACTCTTGTATCAGCTCTCGCTGATACAGCACAGGGAATATCTGTTTGAACACAGGGAATGTGTTTTATGTGGGTTTTTTCCTTCATTTCCTTCGTTGGTCCTGTTCAGTTCCTGTTGAAGTTCTTGCTGCTCCCCAAATGTCACCGAGCCTTCAAAAGAGGTGTTTTCCAAAGTGTCCTTTGATGAAATCAGGTTAAAACTGCTCCTAAAATCGTTAAAAAACACCTCTAAGGCACAGAGAGCCTGGCACAGGGTGCCCAGAGCAGCTGGGGCTGCCCCTGGATCCCTGGCAGTGCCCAAGGCCAGGCTGGATTTGGTTTGGAGCAGCCTGGGACAGTGGGAGGTGTCCCTGCCCATGGCAGGGGTGGCACTGGGTGAGCTTTAAGGTCCTTTCCACCCCAAACCATCCCAGAATCCCATGATTCTGTAAGATCCTGGAATCCAAATCCAAGCTGAGCCCTCAGAGAGCGCAGCTCACATTTAGCCCCACACGTCCCCAGATGCACTCGGAGCTGTTCAGAACTCTCTCAGAACCAGATAAATATCTCCATCCCAGAACTTTACATCTTGTATACATCTGAATGTATTTATTTCTATTTTATACCTATTTATATTTTATACCTATTTATATTTTATACCTATTTCTATATCAGACCTGTTTCTATCTCACACCTATTTAGATCACACCGTTTACATCTTACATCAACATCTCCCTAAACACCTCCTCTGAAAAGCCACTAAATGACTCCAAATTCTGCCTGTGAAGGGACCCAAACCCTTTTGCCTTTGTGCAGATCTTCAAAGCGGCTGCACAGTTCCTCAACGTCATGGTGACCGTCCGAATTTCCTACCTGGAGATCTACAACGAGGCCTTGTTCGACCTCCTGGCGCCGGGGCTGGCTCGAGGGGGCAGGGACACCCAGCTGGCCGTCAGGGAAGGCCCCCAGGGGGTTTATATCAAGGGGCTCTCCATCCACCCTGTCAGCGACGAGGAGGAGGCTCTGCATCTCCTTTTCGAGGCAAGAGATCCCAAATTTTCCCCGGAATCCCACGGTTGTGGTTGTTGGCTGAGGGAGGAGGAGGAGGAGCAGGAGTGGGTGGCCGAGCTGGTGGAAGGAGGTTCAGCCGTCCTCCTCTTGGTGGTGGGTGCAACAGCTGGGAACTCTTGGCCTTGCAAGGAAAACATCCCTGGATCAGGGATTCTGGAAGGTGCTCCAAGAAATGGATGGTTTGGGATGATCGTGGCACTGTTGGAATTCACGGCAGGGCCGTTCAGGGTGGGAGATTTGTGAGGGGACTTTGGTTACTCAGGTCAGCATCTGTCTTTTCCTCACGGCTGCTGCAGTTCATGAGGAGAACAGGGATAAATAATTGGGTCTGGATGCAGGAATTTTCACCCAGAGCCATCTGGTGTCCTCAAAATCTTTCTCTGGCCTTTTAAATACCACAGTGCTGTCCTGAGCTCTGGAATGTGCAGGAACTGCCTTTTCCTTTTTAAAGAGTAGAAGGAATGTGATGATGGCTGGGAAAGCTGGGAATGTCCATCCTGGAGAAGGGAAGGCTCCAGGGAGAGCTCAGAGCCCCTTGCAGGGCCTAAAGGGGCTCCAGGAGAGCTGGAGAGGGACTGGGGACAAGGCCTGGAGGGACAGGACACGGGGAATGGCTTCCCACTGCCAGAGGGCAGGGATGGATGGGATATTGGGAAGGAATTCCCAGAGCAGCTGTGGCTGCCTCTGGATCCCTGGCAGTGCCCAAGGCCAGGCTGGACATTGGGGCTGGGAGCAGCCTGGGACAGTGGGAGGTGTCCCTGTCCATGGCAGGGGTGGAACAGGATGATCCCTAAGATCCCTTCCAACCTCCCTTTGTGTTCCTGTCAGAGGTTCAGATCCGTGGCCGTTTGAAGCTCGGGGAGCTCTTTGCTTTTCCACTCACCAGGAAATGGAAAGAGCCACAGAGATGTTGCCTGGCTCATCCTTAAAAAGCCAAAATTCCACGAGCTGAGCCTGGGATTTTCTCTCCTTTGGCAGGGTGAGACCAACAGAGTGATAGGAGAGCACACCCTGAATAAGAGTTCCTCCCGATCCCACTGCATCTTCACCATGTACATCGAGGTGAGAGCTCCAGCCTCGTCCCTCCACATCCAAACGGATTCCAGGCATTCGAGAGCACCTCTGCAGTCTGGTTTTTTCCTGGAGTTCAGTTTCCTCTGCTCCTGAGTGCAGCTTCTCTTCTTCTCTCCCTCAGTGTCGTTCCAGAGATTACACAAACCTCAAGTGCCTCAAATCTAAAATCACCTTGATTGACCTGGCGGGATCCGAGAGGCTGAGCAAGACCGGGGTGAGCCACGGGGGCTCCTCAGGTCCCTTTGGGCCCCTTGCTGCGGGAAAACAGGGCAGGGAACGGGGCTGGGGATGGGGCTGGAGCAGCAGGAGAGGCTGAGGGAGCTGGGAAAGGGGCTCAGCCTGGAGCAAAGGAGGCTCAGGGGGGACCTTGTGGCTCTGCACAAGTCCCTGACAGGAGGGGGCAGCCGGGGGGGGTCGGGCTCTGCTCCCAGGGAACAGGGACAGGAGGAAACGGCTTCAGGGGGAGGTTAAAGTTGGATATTGGGAAAATTCCTTCATGGAAAGGGTTGTCCAGGCCTGGCACAGCTGCCCAGGGCAGGGCTGGAGCTGCCATCCCTTGGAGGGATTTAGAAGCTGTGTGGATGTGGCACTTGGGGACACGGGTCAGTGGTGACCATGGCAGTGCTGGGGGATGGTTGGAGTCAATCTAAGAGGCTTTTTCCAACCTCAGCAATTCCCCGATTTTAGGACATTCTGGGTTGATCAGAATCAAAATGGCACCGAGCCCGTGCCAAACACACAATTTACCCTTTGGGAAGGAAATGCAAACCCTCGTGGACTTGGAGTGGAAAACTCCTTGAAAGAAAGCTCCAGATGATGAATTTTAACTCCTGACCCTCAGAGTCAGAGTTTTCCCCCCCTGGGAAGGGAATATTCCCTCTCCTGCTGTGTGAGCAGAAACCCACTGAGGAATCTTCTCCTCTCGGTGTCCGTTTCAGTCGGAAGGGCGGGTCCGGGTCGAAGCCTCCTACATCAACAAATCCCTGTCGTTCCTGGAGCAGCTCGTCATCGCCCTGGCCGACCCCAAGCGGGAGCACATCCCCTTCCGCCAGAGCAAACTCACCCACGTCCTCAAGGACTCGCTGGGTAAGAGCTGGGAATTCCAGCAGCTCCCAAACAGCTCCCGGCAACGCGGGGTTTCCATCAGCAGATCGAGTCCAGAATTTATCCTGGAATCCTGGAATGGTTTGGGTTGGAAGGGACCTTAAAGCTCATCCAGTGCCACCCCTGAGGGACACCTCCCACTGTGCCAGGCTGCTCCAAGTGTCCAGCCTGGCCTTGGGCACTGCCAGGGATCCAGGGGCAGCCACAGCTGCTCTGGGCATCCTGATAAACAGAACCTTTGTAAACAGCTGGAACTCGGAGTTTTCATTCCCATCTTCTTCCTGCATCCTCATTCCGTGAGAAACAAATGTCACCTTTGTTCTGAGGTCACTCTGGGCCTCTTTTTCTGTGCCCTTTAGAGGGACAGTTACACTCTGGCTGTGTCCTTTGGGCTTCTTCAAACTGAGAGAAGCCTTGGGTGAGATATTGGGAAGGAATTCCTGGCTGGGAGGGTGGGGAGGGGCTGGGCTGGAATTCCCAGAGCAGCTGTGGCTGCCCCTGGATCTCTGGCAGTGCCCAAGGCCAGGCTGGGCATTGGGGCTTGGAGCAGCCTGGGACAGTGGGAGGTGTCCCTGCCCGTGGCAGGGGTGGCTCTGGGTGATCCCTAAAATCCCTTCCACCCCAAACCATTCTGGGATTGCTCTCCTCTGGTTTAATCAGTTATAATACACTGCAGAAAGGGAAACAGCAACAAACCCTCCCCGAAAATGATATTATTTGTTTTATTTTTTATTATCATTTCTCCCCAGGGGGAAACTGCAACACTGTCCTGGTGACAAACATCTACGGGGAAGCTGCTCACGTGGAAGAGACTGTGAGTAAGGGGATCCCTGCAGAATCCCAGCCTTGCTCCTGCTTGGTTCAAGGAACCCTCTCTGGAGGCTTTTGGCAGGGAAACATCCCACCTAATTCATCCCAAACTTTGGAGAGCTCCTCTTATCCCAAAGGCTCAAAACCAGGCTCCTGTCAGATGAGAGCCTGCAGCAGAGCAGGCAAGAGCTGCTCAGATTTAAGCTCACTGGAGAGTTTTTATTATTATTATTATTATTATTATTAATAATATTTAATGCATTTCCATGGGACATCACTTCATGGACTTGCTGGAATTGCCCCAGTTCACAGCAGAGCTGAGCTGGCTCCCTGCTGCAGCAGGGATCAGGAGGAACCTCCCAAGAGGTTGTTTTTTAACCTGAGAAATGATAAAAGGGGTGAAAATCCCCCTGTGGGAACTGGATCCGAAGGAAACGGGAGGGAATCACCTGGAGCAGCTCAGAGGTTTCAGATTCCTCTGCTCCTGCATCCAAAGCAAACGGGAGGGAATCACCTGGAGCAGCTCAGAGGTTTCAGATTCCTCTGCTCCTGCATCCAAAGCAAACGGGAGGGAATCACCTGGAGCAGCTCAGAGGTTTCAGATTCCTCTGCTCCTGGATCCGATGGAATTAAGTAGAAACAGATCAGGAAAATGGTATTTCTGCCCAAATCCCTTTAATTTACTCGAACCCCTTTGTTTTCCAGCTGTCTTCCCTTCGCTTTGCCACCAGGATGAACTGGGTGACAGCAGAGCCTGTCCCCAACGAGCCCTTCTACCGCGAGGTACGGGCGGGAGGGGCCTGGAGGAAGGGGGATTATCCCAGATCCATTCATATTCAGGATAACAACCTTAAAAACCAGAGGGAAATTGGGTGCTTTAACAAACAACCCTTCCTCAGCCACCGCTGATTGTGGGTGGGTGATCAAAGGGATCGATTTGAAACCTTTTTTGTAGGTGTTTAATTCCAGTTCCCTGTTCTCGGGGCATGGTGCTCCCATCTTCCCTGAGGCCTGGGAATTCTTTCTCCTGCACATCCCAACTTTTTCTGTTGAGATTCAGCTTTCCACGGAGAGATTTCATTGGGAATTATTCCCCTCGATGTGCAGGGGGATCATCTCCAGTCCTCCTGCAGCTTTATCCCCGTTGCTGCCCAGTAACAGAGCAGCTTCTCCACAATTAGAAAACTTGGCTAATCAAGGAAATCATTTCAAAGGAAAGGACCACGGGATGGTCCTTTTCAGATGCCCTGAGTGCCCTTTCAGGGTGAAAAACAAACTGGAGGAGCTGAAATTGGAAGGAAACTTTGTGCTTTGGTGCTCCAGAGGTCACTTCAAAGCAGCTCAGTGCCCACTTGCCCCCGAATCCCAAGATTTCTGCACTCACTTTCCTGGAAATGCACTTGAAATAGTGAATCCTTGGAGATGTTCCCCCTTATGGAGAAACCCAGTCAAACACAGCACGGGAAAATCTCTCCTTTGTCCCAGTTAATGTCAGAGCTGCCGAGTTCAGGGCAGAGGTGAGCCCTGCACAATGCCTGGCTTCCAGGACCATATCCCAGAGCCCGGAACTCTGTGATCCCTGCGATTCCACATCAGGAAACCCTCACACCATCAAGCAGGTGGCCCTTCTTTGATGGCTTGGGCAGACTCTGCAGGCAGGAGCCAGCAGGAACTGTCCTGGTGGGAGCCAATCAAAGGCAAAACGATTTCCAGACCCACAAATTCCCTGCTGCGAGCCCTGAGGGAGCTGGGATCCGGCTGGGATATTCTCCAGCAGCCAATTTGGGGCTGTTTTTAGCAGGATTTTTTTTCCCCCTGATATAATTCAGTCATTTGCTCACCCTTTTTTTTCTCTGTCAGACGTCAGTGAAGGCTTTGGAGGAGGAGATCCAGCTCCTGAAGCGGGAGCTGATCATGCAGGACTGCTTGGTAAGGAGCAGTGAGCTCAGGGTGCAGTGGGGTTGTGTCCTTCCTTCTGCTTCCAGCACCATCCTTTGGGGCTTAGGGAAACCTCTGAAGATCCCACATGGAGGGATTGTGTTGGGATTCCATCCCCAGCCACTGGAGATGGCATTTTTTCCCAGGCTCCTGATGCCTTTCTGTTGGTTGGTTGCTCCCAAATCCCATCTCCTGCCAAGTCAGGTGATGAGAATCCCGAGCAGAAATGGGCACAGCATTCCAGGTTTGCCAGAGCAGCGGAATCCCAGAATTCCAGAATGGTTTGAGTTGGAAGGGACCTTAAAATCCATCCCATTCCATCCCCTGCCATGGGCAGGGACACCTCCCACCATCCCAGGCTGCTCCAAGCCCCAATGTCCAGCCTGGCCTTGGGCACTGCCAGGGATCCAGGGGCAGCCACAGCTGCTCTGGGAATTCCATCCCAGCCCCTCCCCACCCTCCCAGCCAGGAATTCCTTCCTTAAACCCAGCCTGAATCTCCCTTCTTTTAGTTTAAAACCATCACTCCTTGTCCCAGCACGACAGGACCTGCTCCAGGCTTTGTCCCCGTTGTTCTCACGGGCTCCCTCAGCTGTTTGGAATTCCCTGATTCTCACTTTCCCATCTTTTTTCCTTTTTTTTTCCAGGCAAATCGTTCCTCCGTGAGTTACAAGCCCCTGACTGCAGCCCAGAGAGAAGAAATCAGATCTCAAGTCCAGAAATACCTCAGAGGAGCCATTAAGGAAATCGATGTAAGTGGTGGAAAAAGGACTGAAACCCCGATTCCGTCCCGTTTTCCTCCGAGAGAGGAGCAGTGAAATGCCTTTTGAAGAGGCTGTTTTTTCACCCCAAGCCCACCACAGAACTGTAATTTCATTTCTTTTTGTGTACTAAGTCTGTTGCACGTTTTCATTGCGTTTTTGCTGCTTTGGAAGCTCCGGGAGACTTTCCCTCAGTCTTAAAACCCTTTAAATGGATTTATTTGGAGCTCCTTTACAGAATTAACACCAAAACTGATGGCTCTGTACCTCTCTTCCTCAGATAGTGAATGTCAGGCAGATCCAGGAGGTGTTCAGACAGTTCAAAGTGATCGTGAGGTGAGTTCTTAGAATTCCAGACTGGTTTGGGTTGGGAAGAGCCTTAAGGACCATCCCATGGGCAGGGACACCTCCCACTGTCCCAGGGTGCTCCGAGCCCTGTCCAGCCTGGATCAAAGGCTGAAACAAGGCGGTGGGACTGAGCAGAGTTAATATGGCTTGATGTGGGACCCTTAAAAGCTTCTGGGAAGTATTAAAAGAGCCATCAGAAAAGTTTAATATCCAAGATCCCTGAAGGAATGTCATGGAAAAGGAGAGCGGGCAAAGGTCACGGCGGGAGGAGATGGGTGGGGTGTTTGGGAAAGAGACCCCAGGGAAGGGAAAAGGTGTTTCCCTTTGGGAATCTGGCTTTGGCAGGGATGCCAGGTGTTGCCATGTGGGACAGGATTCCTGAAGGGCTGCTCTGTCCTCAGCCAACAGGAGGAGGAGGTGGAGCACAGGCTCCGGAGCAAGTACGGGCTGGGACACGGAGACTTCGCGGCCGAGTCCGACTCCGAGGCCGAGTCCGAGTCGAGCTCTGATCTGCAGGTGGATGAGGCCGAGGAGGAGCGGGGGGACACGGTAATTCCTGGGCCCTGACCTGGCCCAGAACCCACCTTAGCCTTGGCTCCTTTGCTGCCCAAATGGGAATTGCCTTCAATGCGGATTTCCTTGTTGAAATCCAACTCAGAAGTGTCGGTGGGGTGAGTTTGTCCAGAAAATGTGTCCAGAGCGCGTTAACAAAGAGGAGTTCCTGTCAGCAGAGAGATTGATTGGGCCCTTTGTCTGCACAGAATAATTTAGTAAATGGGAATTAGAATCCCAGAACGATTTGGGTTGGAAAGGATGTTCAAGATCATCCCATTCCCTTGGGTGGGTGGGACACCTCCCACTGTCCCAGGCTGCTCCAAACCAAATCCAACCTGGCCTGGGACACTTCCAGGCATCCAGGGGCAGCCACAGCCTCTCTGGGCACCCTGTGCCAGGGCCTGCCCACCCTCCCAGCCAGGAATTCCTTCCCAATATCCCATTTGAACAGTCCCCCTTGCAGTTTAAAGCCACTTCCCCATGTCCTGCACAATGCAATCCACAAAGTGACCTGTCTGGCACTGGCTTGGGGAAGGTGAGGTCCTGCCTCTGCTGAGATCCCTTTCTTAATCCTTGTAACTCCTGGAGCCAAGGGTAGAGATCACCCATAATCCATGAATCCTGCCGTGGGCTCTCACAGAGGTTTTGATTCCCAGACTGGGCTGTTCCAGGGGAGGGAGGAGCTGCTGGGCGAGGCCTGGACAGTTTCCACGGTGCAGACAAATGGGTTCTTCCTCTGTGCTCCCAGGAGAGTTCAGCTGGTGGGGACAAGGATTTGGAGCAGGAAGAGGATGAAGAGGCTCTTGAGGGAAGTCCTCCTGTATCCCCCATTCCTGGTGGGAAGAAGGAAGCCGAGAGAGGCGAAGAGCAGCTCGTGTGAGTGGAGCAGTCAGACACCTCTCCTTTGCCTCTGATAACCATGGCATCGTGCAATTGTCAGCATTGGAAAAGCCCTCAGAGACCATCGAGTCCAACCATCCCCCAGCACTGCCAAGGCCACCCCTGACCCTGTCCCCAAGTGCCACATCCACAGGGCTTTTCAATCCCTCCGGGGGTGGGGACTCCAGCCCTGCCCTGGGCAGCTGTGCCAGGGCTGGGCAGCCCTTTCCAGGAGGAATATTCCCAATATCCCACCTGAGCCTCCCCTGGTCCAGCCTGAGGCCGTTCCCTCTCCCCCTGTCCCTGTTCCCTGGCACCTGCTGTCACCCCCAGGGCCTTTCCCAGCTCTGTCCCCAATCCTTGTGGTGCCCCAAGTGCAGGACCCAGCCGTTCCCAGTGCCCAGCTCTGGCCCAGCAGGAATGTGCAGCCCATGGAGGGAGCTGGGAGAGCAGCAGAGAAGGAGAAGAGATTTGGGGAGGGAAGGGGGAACAGTGAGTCCTGAGCACAGGAAGAGCCTTCAGAAGGAAATCCCTGCTTGGTTCCTCCCTGATATCTCCCCAGAGTCCCCGTGCCAGGGAGCAGAGGCAGTGCCAAGGCTGCGGTGTCCACGCGAGCCCTGGGCTCTGCTGGGCTGTCCTGGTGTCAGGGACACACCAGGAGATCTGGCCAAGGCTCTTCTGGCTGTGTTCCAAGTCTCCCTCTCCTGGTCACACTATTCCCTGGGAAGGAATTCCCTG
>VZTA01010772.1:7444-80984 GCA_013398855.1 Mohoua ochrocephala | reverse complement strand
ACAGCTGCATCACTTGTTTGGCTGTCTAACCATGAGGGCACTGGTGGGGAAGTCGGAGGTGCAAAGCAGTTCCCTGCAAGTCCCACTGACCACACACACTCGCCATCAGCAGCAATGCTGGGTGCTCTGTGGGACATCACACTGCAGCTACAGTGTCTCTGTGGGAGGCAATTGTCCTATCTGTCATAAACAAGGACATTCATATAGAACCAGGAACATTTCACCAGTTCAGAACAATTAATGGTATGATAACTCATTTAATCTTTAATTGAAGTAGCAGACCTTATGAAATAATAAAACAGTGAGGCAGAAATAGTATAAAATATATTGATTTGTCAGTAATTGATTAAAAAAAATCAAAAAAACACCCCATGAATCCTGCTCTCATTATGCCATCTCAGATTGATGTTTTGGGATATTATGTGCTTTTGCAACTAACTCATCTGTAATAAAAGGACGAGAGCAGAGAAATATGACTCAGAAAAGGATTTAAAAGCACCAAACAAATCCAATACCTCAGAAATCTATTCATAGCTCATTGTCAATGAAAGAGGCCTTGCAGAAGAATGGCGAGCAGTCTCTTTCCTTGGTATTAGCAAAACTGTGCAACAATCTTTAGAAGTCAAAATGTTTTGCTGTGTTTGACCGAAGGTGAATAGCTGGGCTGAGCTCCCTGCAAGTCTTTACACGTTACTTATGTGCTTTCTATAAACCAAAGGATATTTGCACGTGTCCATTGTATTGCTGCAAATAAATCCAGGCAGAGTTTTAGTGTTAGTAAATTTTTCACTACTACAATGAAAGGGGAATTACTTGATGTCACTTTTTCTAAATGGAAACTCTGTTAGTGCCAGTCAAGTGAAACAACAAAGCATGTTCTGAACTCTGAATATGTAACACAGGCTGCAGTGAGACTTCACATGCATAAACATTTGCTTCCATTCTCTGCTGAATAGAGGCATATCACAGAATCACAGAATAAGCTGAGTTGGAAGGGACCCACAAGGGTCATCAAGTCCAACTCCTGGCCCTGCACAAGAGTCACACCAAGTGCCCGAGAGCATTGTCCGAATGCTTCTTGAACTCTTTCAGGCTTGGTGCTGTGACCACTTCCCTGGGGAGCTGTTCCAGTGCCCAACCACCCTCTGGGTGGAAAACCTTTTCCTGATATCCAGCCTAAACCTTCTCTGACACAACTTCAGGCCTTTCCCTCACTGGTCCTGTCACTGGTCACCACAGAGAAGAGATCAGTGCCTGCCCCTCCTCTTCTCATCACAAGGAAGCTGTAACTGCAATGAAGTCTCCCCTCAGTCTCCTCTTCTCCAGGCTGAACAGACCAAGTCACCTCAGCTGCTCCTCATACTGCTTCCCCTCTAGACCCTTCACCATCTTTGTTACCCTCCTTTGGACAATCTCTAATAGTTTAATGTATTTTTTTTATATTGTGGTACCCAAAGCTGTCCCCAGCACTCGAGGTGAGGCCGCCCCAGTGCAGAGCAGAGCGGGACAATCCCCTCCCTTGCCCGGCTGGCGATGCTGTGCCTGATGCCCCCCAGGACACGGTTGTCCCTCCTGGCTGCCAGGTCACTGCTGACTCATATTCATCTTGCCATTGACCAGGACCCCCAGGTCCCTTTCTGTGGCATTGCTCTCCAGTCTCTCATTCCCCAGTCTGTACATCCAGGGGTGCCCCATCCCAGGTGCAGAATCCATCACTTTCCCTTGTTAAACTTCATACAGTTGGTTATTGTCTTGTTCTAGATTTGTCGAGGTCTCTCTGCAGTCCCTCCCTGCTTTTGAGGGAGTCACCAGCTCCGCCCAGTTTTTTATTGTCTGTGAACTTGCTTAGAATCCCTTCCAGTCCTGTGCCCAACTCATTTATGAAGATGTCGAAGAGCACAGGTCTGAGGATGAAGCCCTGTGGAATCCCACAACAGTTACACATTGGTGAACGTAAGAAGTCTATTTAACTTGCTTTTTCGTCAGAGTTTTGTTTAGCTATTAGTTTTCTAATGTAATCTCTGGTGCATATTGCAAAATAACCCATCTCAGTTCTGGAAAAAGATGATTTTCCACTACTTGGAAGCAGATAATGAGATGAGATAATGACCTTGGTTACACCACCCAAAGTCTCGTCTGAGACTCTTGTCTGGTGCAGCTAGAGCCTACCTTATCTCTATGGTTGTACAAGTTGTAGCTGAGGTTCTTGGTTAGGACAGAAGACAGCTCTTTCTGCCTTACCTGCTTTTACTGGTGATAGTGGCCCAAATGTTGAGAAAAATGTAGCCCAGATTTGCCTATCAGTTCTTGGAAACCCTTGACACCTGACATTTACAGTGGTGACCAGCGCAACATGCATAAGCATGAATGGCATGACTTTGCCTTCCCACAGTTCCAACACAGGTCTGTGGCTGTTTCAGCTTGGTCCTGCCTCTTCTTATCTCACATATCAACCAGTGGAACAAGTTCCAGCTTTATTTATGCAGGTACCAGTGCTGTCCTTTGCCAGTCTGTGCCCATGCTTAAGCTAAATTCAATCAGGAGTTCATCTGTACCTTCCTGATGTGAAGCCTACCCATCTCCCTCCACATGGTTCATCTGCTCCCTTCCGAGGGCTTTCAGGAATACAAAGTGTTCTATTTGGTACAGTAGAAGATATATAGGGTTTGAATACCTTCCAAGTATGTATATTTGTACAAAGTCCCATGTTATTCTGTTTGCTTTAGCATAAATACTCTTGCAGAAGACAAAATGAGAGTGACATTTGGAAAGATACATGACATTCTTGACCTAGCAGTTAAGTTTTCCTGTGTTATAAAGAAAGTTCATTGTGATGATGGCTGCCACATCTCTGCTTCTGTGATTATCCCAGTCTCAGTTACTGTTGCACATTCTCTGAATCAGTATCCTGGGTTATGGCCATTCATCTGGCATCTGAAGGGACTAAAAAATCAGGATTGTAACCTGTGAAGATTACTAGGTATGCGCATGTTTGGTTTGGCCTTGTTTCTCTCTTGTTTGAGGTTCTGCTCTCTCACCCTTTCTCCTGCTTGCCCTTCCTGGATAACCATCTGTTACTACTCTATGGCCCTGTGTAGGTGATTTGGGACACCTTAGATTTATCTTCTCTTTCACTGCTGTGCGAGAGAGGAGAAACCCTGTCCACAGCTTAAGCCATCCAAGAGAATCCTACCAAACCAGGTGATTGCTATTCTGGCAACAGGCATGTGAGAAAAGGACTGTCTGTTAAGGTGTCTCAAGCACACAGCAAATCTTGAAGTGGCTCAGGTGTTGAGTGTTAGAAGAATGTGGTGGGTGAGCACAGAGGCTGGTAAGGAAGGGTGTATACCTTAAAGAATGTGTTTTCATGTGATGTTTTTTATCAAGGATCTTCTTCTTAGAAAGTGGACTGCCTTGTATTTCTTTTAATCCAGGTTACTATGCAGGATTTCTTGGACAGGTGATAACGAGTTTGGATTCAGAGATCTGCCAGGGAGGACAGAACGTAGGCTCCTGTGAGTAAAGATCAACATTTCTTTGGGTCAAAGTTAGGTATAAAGAGGACATACATGAACACATATTGACAGATACAGATATATGTATGTGTATGTGACAATCAACTTGGCCTGCTTTTGTGGAAGTCCATGCTAGCAGAGAGTTCTTAGCATTGTTTGTCTTTGATGGAGCTTTCAGTTTAGGGCTTGGACAGCTGAGGTGTGGCTCCTCATCAAACTCCATGTTTCAAAACATTACAGGGTGTGCTAAAGACAGGGTCCTTTGTGAAAAGGGCCATACTTGCCTTCCAGAACCAAGAACACAGAAAAGCACTCAGGGTGCTGCTCCTTGAAGCAGAGCTGTCAGAATTCATTCTTTGTGAAGTGAGTAAAGTGTGGAGTGAGGTGAATGAAAGTCTTTTGTCTTGAACAACAAAAAAGTTTTTTCGAGGATTAAAAATGATGTGACTTGTTGACATGTAACTAATCTGCTGTCTGTATGACTTGGGAAGAGAACCTTGGCCTTGGTTCTGTTCTCCTGCTACCTCCCTACCTCTTCATGTGAAGATACCATTCATACCGAAGAATGTTGCATCCAGTGTCGTGTGTTCTGTCCTGTGTGCTGTATTTCTAAATCTTGGTGACCTCTGATGACTTGCAATCTTCTCAGTGGGGGAAGAATTCTCCAGTACATCGCAGCATGAGTTATATTCAGAATAATTAAGTAAGCAGGACATAAACCCTCTGGAGTGCTCTGGCCCGGCTCCTTGGCAAAACAGGTGGTTGGGCACTCGTTTGGTACACGGCCCTTTTGGGCTGCCAGGTACCATGTACACACATACCCAGTGAAAGGCTGATAGACAAGTCCAGTCTTTGGCGTCCATTTCCTTTGGCTACAAGATAGTCAAAGACTGAGAATCAGTCAGGACAAGTTAAGTTGTGTGGTTGGTCTCAGGATGCAGTTGTCAAAGATGTGGAGAATGCTGGGAGGACAGCTGAAGGCCTGAGGGTGTGTCAGGACATGCAGTTTGAGCTCACACGGTGTGGTCAGGAATGTGGATAGTTGCCACAGGGCTGTAGCATGGGCTGCCCTTGGTGGGAGAAGCCTAAGTGAGTGATGAAAATGGCATTGCAGTGTTCTGAGGCCTAATTGTTGTACAGCCAGAGTGTCACTACAGAACATGAAAGTAATTACATAAAAGTAATTCATTTGCACGTGGTCCCATTGACTGGAGAATTTTAATGCCCATTGGAAAGCGCGTCTTATTATAATCCTTTTGACAAAACCCACATGAGTACACTAACCCTTATCTGTGGAATATTTCTGTGGGTTTTGCCCAGGATTTGACCTTTGGCTCATGGAAGTCCAATTCATTAGATAGGGATTTTTTGGTTGTTGTTATTTACTGTTTCTCAATAATCATCATTTCACAATGCCACCACTTTAAGCAAAACTCGTATTTTACTTTTCTACATTTTGTAATGTTGAAAGAGCCCCATCTCACTCTTTTGAAAGTCAAAGGGAGATTGCCACTAGGCAGTAAGCATGATAGATGCGTAATTTGCAGTTACATCCGTTTTCTATCTGATCCACTTTTCTCTCTGCTATTTAAAAAGTAAATGAACAGGGAGATCAGAACTCTAAAGGAGTTAACACACCAGTCTTGGGTAAAGCTTTATCTGCCTACCAAGCTGCCATGGCTCACAATAAAGTGAATCTTCTTCTTCTATGCAAACAATTTTAAAAATTTGAAAGCCTTTGTAGGCCAAGCATTACAGGAATGCAGGTATTACCAGGCAGAAATCTTAATTTCAATCATATGAAAGACCTACAGTGTTAACATTCATAAGGAGTTTATGAATAGGAATCAAGAGGAAATTACCTACTTCTTATCAATAGTCACTATTTCCTCTGTCTGCATAGAGGCTTGGAGAAGAATAGTTGGTATCTTTATTATTAAAATGTCAAGTTATTTCTTTTGTAGATTTCTGGAGTGCATATGTTGTGTTACAGCATAAAGACTGCATGTTCTCTGTGCACAGGGAACACAATGTCTTTTATAGTTTTTAATATTACCATTATGTGGAGTGTGGAACAAAAATAACCGGCACTCTTGGCTTTCTTCACATGGAGGGATTGCTCAGCTGTCCATAGTCCTCTGAAGGAAAATCAGAGGTTGGAGTACCAGGTTTGCAAAGGAGAGATTTGTAGGAAACCCATGACTGCCTAGCCATACAGGCTGGCAATTCTGTAATGGAAAAAAGAGAGGGTGGGCTCACTGTGCCCTGCAATGATCACTGAGACAGGTTTGTAGCTTGGCCTGATTTGACTTTAGTAGTAATTTTAGAAGAGTACAACATGTGTAGAGTAACTGATGACTTACACCAGTGGAAAGGAGGTTTTTAGGACAAAAATGAGCCCATTCTTTTTTTTTCCTCTCCTTTTTTTAGTGAAATAGACATAGGTTTTGGTTTTCTGGACCTTAAATTGCCTGAGGGTGGTGATTTCCAGAAAAAATATGTTGTGGCTCGAGGAACTCTCTGAGACACAAATGGTTAGATGCTGGAAGGATGGTATGGGGAAACATCATTACAGACTTACTTTGTTCTTGTACTCTGCACTAAGCACCCCTTGTTTACTGGTGTTGAAAACAGACCTTTGGTCCCACCTATGTGCTTGTTCTTGTGCGCTTCTGTGAGTGGTGGGGAGCTTGCCTCACATAGCAATGGTGTCCTCTGAGTGGTGCAGGAAGGGAAATGGTTTTCTGCTCCACACCCTGAGATGGAGTGCAGCAACTGAGTCTTCTGATGTCTGTATCCAGCCCTTGGAGCAGAAACAAGTATCTGAACTGCTGCAAGCTAACTGTAATCAACTCCTTGCAGACAATTCTCTTTTCTGCATCTAAAACACGCTCGTGCAGGTGGATAATCTAATGCAATTTGACTATATTTTCCAACTTAAAGGGAACAGGTGTGTTATTTAAGAAACATCTGCCTCTTCTCTTGAGATTAAATATTCTGGTTCAGCTGATAAAAAATAAAATTGGCAAACTCTAAAAAAATTAACATTTTTCTATGACAAACTTGAGATCGGCCACCTGAAAAATGAGAAGCTCATTGGGGCTTAATTTTAATTTACCTTGTTCTTTTGCTGTTCAGGCAGCTTCCTTTCATTAAAAATATTTATAAAATATGTATTGCTGAATATTCCCTGACATAAAACTATGTACTCTGTTTTCATACTGTTTCTAGTTCTGATGTGATGTGTTGTTCATGTACCAGATCTGTGTGGTGTTTACGGTCTCTGTGGGTTTCTAAAATCACTCTGTTCAATTTTTAATTTTTTTTTTTTTTTTAATAAAATAGTATCTGTATTTCAAAGCTTTAACTGAAGTTTTGTCTTTGTAGAAGTTTCGGTGTGTAACTGTACGTGTGACTCTTTCCATTTTCATGTTCAGAGGATGACGTGTCGTAGAGGGAATGGTACAAAATAGAAAATATATCTATCTATGTGACAGAACAACTCAAATTATTTTTTCCCATACAGTATGTTACAGGTTTGTTTGAAATGTGGTTTTAATTACATTAAAATAGATGGACCTCATTTTCTACTGTTTCATACCACTGCTGACATACCCATTTGTTGCCCAGAACAATGATTAGTGAAACACCAGTGTATTACACTTACTTTCTGTGAGCCTAAATGAGTATCTGAGGCCCAGAACGACAAATCAAGGTCAGTGCTCATCTTGCAAATAGAAGACTAAGGAGCAGCTGGTCACTACGACTGAACCTAAAATGAGATTCTTGAGTCTGTGTTTTAACGGTTCAAGTTGTAAGAGGCAGTGAAAATCCAGTATTTCCTGTTTTGTACAACAGATACTTATAAGTGTTTAGCTCTTTTGAAATGAAAATAATTTATCTAAGTATCTTTTACTATCTAGGCCTCCCTAGGGATGTGTAACTTTATAGTCTTTTTTGGTATTTTAGTACTCTTTGCGAAGTTTCTAATTTTTTATCTTAAAAAGAAAAAAAAAAAAAGCTTGCTTTTCACAGTACGGAATTCTAAATGCAGCATATATTTGCATTTCTCTGCATTTATAGATCTGTACCGGAAATGATGTTGAAAATAATATAGAAAATGATCACAACCACTCTAAAAGTGAACAGAATAACATCTTTGAATGTGATGATTTTTGCAGCATGCACAATTTGTGGACATAAGTGTCAGTTGCAGCTGTTTGATCCATTTTCACTTCCTTCACTTCTAATTATTAAAGGGAGCTTTAAAAACATGAAGAGTGTACGTGTAAAAATGCTCAAGACTTGATATCAGGGTATGTTGATATCAGGGCATGTTGAGTGATCACAATATTCATGTGCATGGGAGTATAGAGGTGAAAACAGAACTATACTAATGTATGTGGGAAACTGATGCAGTAAATTCACTTCAGGTTGAAGAATATGTAAATTTTCAGTGTTGGCTCCCTCAATAAATGTTGCTCCCCTTTCATTGTCCCAGGTGAAGATGCTGAAGTGGGAAAGACTTTTCCTCTCTCTCTCTCTCTCCCTCTTTCTATATGTAAATGAAAAGATATGGGAAGTGAAATATTGATTTTTTTATAATGTGTACAAATTATATTTTCCCAAATTAAAGTAAAAACACTTAATGAAAATTATTGAAGATGTGACAAACTTATTTATACTCCATTAATTTAAATCTGTTAGGGAGAATCACAGATCTTGAGTAATAAAATGCAGAATTACCTAGATTGTTCGATACTGTAAGCATGTCTTTATCCTCGGTGACAAAACAATCACAGTTCTGGCATTTTCACAGGGTGCTGGAAACAGATGCGAATTTTGGGGCCAAATCTAGCCATTTCTTGTTGTTCATGGTGAGAAGGAGACCGATTCTTGCTGCAGCAATGGGAAGGGACAGGGAGAGGGAAGTGTAATTTCAGATGATCAAGCGGTTTTTGAATGGGCTTGCTTATAGCGAGGAAGAGCTCTGTAAGAGAAGAGCAAGAGATTTTTGCTTGAAGGTGTGGCTTCAACTGTACCTTCTAGACACGTGCAGTGAATGTGATAGACTGTTTTGCAGAGTGCATTATGGTGGGCATTGAATCACAGACCTTCCTTTCACATATCTTTGTGCTGACCTGATCGCTGGGAGAATTGATACAAGGAGGTGCCAAGGAGGAGCAGAAAATATGTGCAGCAAAGGACAAAACTATTCAGTGAACAAGGGCAAGTGGCCTGAAGCATTCACGGAAATATATATCATGATTTCCTACTCATATACTCTGTATCAAATCTGCAAAACCTGACAATTACTGCCCAGCTTCTGGATTTGTGTGCGTCACCTGTGCATTTCCTGATTTTTTCTTTCACCAGTTTTATTCTTCCTCTTCCTCTCTATTGCTATGCTTTCACTTTCCTAGAAGAAAGGGTCACATGAGCTTTGGGGGAACTTCAATCAGCTCTGGGTAGATCCCCAGCTGACTGGCTGTGAACAGGGACCGTGTGTGGCATCGCAGAGAGCATTATTGCAGTCTGTGTATAGTCTGTGGGAGGAAGCCCTTGCTTTTCAGCTGTGTCACTGGGATGAACAGCACAACTTCGAGAGAAAAGGGAGTTGTTTCAAAGAACTAATCTCCTGTAGTTTTGGAGATTGCAAGTGCCTTTGACTTCCCTGTCCAAGGACAAAAGCCATTGTTTAGTTGTTTAGTTTAGGGATGGCCTTTTATCCTGGTCTTTCCCCCATGCATTTCCTTTATCTAGGCTATGAGGATAAGCAAGGTGCTTTCCTTTGTGTTTCTGGAAGTTCCCCATTTTGCGTAGTTGCCGCAGGAGAAGGCTGTGTTGTCTTTAGGCTTTCTTTGCACTGATGGTGTGGCAAATGCTGTTCCAGTACAACTAAGGATCGGGGCCATATGCTGACTGTCAGACACGATTATTTTTCAGAACTACACTCACAGAAGTGAGTCCTTTGATCGTATCCCAAAGGCAAGAGCAAGAGGTTCTCTCTGGTCATATTAATGTCATGCTGGTTTTCATTTATTTTTCAACGATGTTTTTTCCTTACTATGGTGAAAATCCTCATAAATAAATCATGGAACATTAAACGACTCAGTATGCACTTGCTATTGAAAGTATTTGCCTTTTAATTTAAGAATGCTTTAAAACTTATTTTAGATGACTCTGTGCTGGTATTATATCAAGTGTTCAGTGTCCAGCAGCTGTGGCGTTTCTGCTGGTCGCTTGCCTCTGGTGAGGAGATGCCTGAAACAACACTTTCTTGGAAAATTAATTTCCATAAAGTGGGTTGCTTACTCATGAATACTTTCTTTTAGGTCATGGTGTAACTCATCAGTAGATCAGAGGGGGAGAACTTGTACTGTAGCTACCTGAAGTGCTGTTGACACAAAGATAGATGATGTCTAATACTGTAAGAGCCCCATGACTGAGAAGTTTCCGCTTCAGAAGTTTCTCTTCTGACAGATGCAGAAGGCAAAATCTTTAGTCAGGGAAACCATGGTGCCATATTTAACATTAACACGTGTCCTATGATAACCCCAAAGTCAACATCACTAACACTTTTGTTTAAAATTATGATTTTATGAGTAATATAAACCGAGTCAACATGCTTTCTTTGTGCCAAATCTGGAATTATGGGAGAACTCTCCCTCTGCTAACAAAAAGTCTTTTCTCTTCTTCATAAAGAAAAGAGAAATATATAGTCTGAAGGTAGTCATGAGTAAATAATATGCAGCTGCTGAGCAAAATAAACTCTTGGTGCCTGTATTTTGAAACGGCTGCCAGCAAGTTAGTTGAAACGAGTTCAAAATCCATATGCAGATGAAGTTGTGTGTTGTGACTGTCTACCTAATGTTGGATAAATACAGCTGGATGAAATGTTTTCCATGAAATTTAGATGTGTGTGTCACCAAGAAGGCTTCCAGAAGATGATGAGATTCTGGGGTGGAATGTGCGTGTAAAGCAGTGTAAGATGGATCACAGGTGTTGATTTTTTTTTCTGCTGAATAAGAAACTATTAGAAGAATTCACATCAACAGAAATGGTCCTTCCACATGAATATGGCCCATCAAACATGGGGGAGATTGAAATATTAGTTCTGCAAATATCTATAACTACCTGCACAGGCAGAAGGACTATCAAAATTAGTGACGTAGTATATAGAATGTGTATGCTCACAAATTTCTGTGAAATGAAACATGACGGATAGCATGAGCCTCTCACAGATTAGAAATTAGTAAAACAACAGTATTTTACTGCTATTAGTACTTTTTTTCCTTCCTTTGTTTTACCCATTTTTACTTGGAATATGATTACTTTTTTCCAGGGAATTTTACCAGTGTTTTATATTATGTTAGGCTAATTTATCTTATTTCTTTCTACTCCAATCTCATTTTATTCCTCTAGAACTCTTTTCCAAGACTTTTTCTCCTCATTTTTTTTTTCTTGGTACTATTTCTCTATTCAAGGTTTATTATTGCTCTCTTTTATCGTAGTGTTCCTGTTACATGACTATGTATTTTTCTTGGTTTCTGTGACTGTTTTACCATTTCCCATCTATTTCTTTTACTTTCTCACTTATGTCATTGTATTGTCTACGGCTTTTGTCCTGGGTTTCATTAAAGATGTATAGGAAAATGCAGAAAAGCAATGTATAGCAATCACTGAACACAATTAAACAGATTTTTTTTATGAAAGTCTGTATATTTCAAGAGAACAAGTAATAGATTCCTTACACTGTAGTGGTAAGAAAAGGAATACAGATAGGTATGGTGTGGAATTTTTATTCTGTTTAAAAAGTAATTTTTTTTTGTAATATAAAGCTGGTAATCCATAGAAAGCGTAGTAATTTTTTATTAAAGCATCTAATAAATAGGATTAGCTTGAGCCAATTGTTTAGGTTTACAAATTGCATCCAAACAAAAGAGAGTGAAAGTTTGTCAAGACTGAGGAAGAATTGCTGATGAAAGGCCTTTAATGAGGTTTGAAATATACATTCTTCTGAATTGCTTTGCTCTCTTGCATTTTTTTTAAGGCTGGTTAGGTGTGAACTGCATCATTAGTCTTTAAGAAATGGTCAATTACTGGGAACTGCAAATTAGCTCTACCTGTCAGTGCCTCCAAAGGGAAAGCTTTGCTCATCTGCAATATGAGAAACAAGAGGGGATCTGAATGTCATGGGAATCTCTAAATCAGCTGTGACAACAAGCAAATCTATCTTCAAAGACGATCAAGATCATAGCCCTTCCTGCCAGAGTGAGTGTGGAATTTAAAAGGAAAAATGGACACGTTCAGAAGCAGCACTGCAGAATAAGACTTTAATATTACTAACAGATCAAAGAAAATGGACTGGTAGAAAATAGATGAACTAGACAAACTAGGAGAACAGCCTGCCTCTTAAACCTCTTAAACCTAAGCTGAACCACACATTGTATTCCTGAACTTGTATTTCTGCCTTTTCACTAGCCACTTGCCCAAATATTCTTCAAGGTTTATTGCCCTTGTCTTTCCTACACTGTTGCAGAGTGGCCCATGCAATAGAGGGGCTCTGCCTCATGTCTGGTATCTGGAGGCAGGGGTAGGAAGCAGTAGGAAAATCCTACATTCTTCTCTCATTTTGGCAACCTGAAATATTCTTACAAGAGAACATTTCTGCATGGCAGAGGAAATAAGGTTTTGTCTTCTAGAGTTTTGGCTAAAGCAACTAGGCTTGCCCAAATAATTCTATGTGTATTTCAGTTTGGGAAAAAGTTCTTGAGGCTCCAGTGATCCTGTAGGCTAACTCATTCAGCCACAATGAAATCTTAGATGCTTGTCATGTGCACAGACCTATGTGTAGCCATTTAAATTTAGCTCAATATTGTTCTCATTAGGAAAGATTCTTGTGAGCATTTGTTATGCCACTTAGTTTGTGGAATAACAGCTTGTATAGAAGGAATGCTTTTCTTGTTTTGTTGCCTTTTGGTGATTTTCTCTAGACTGTAAGGCAAGGTGAGCAAATGTGTTTTGGGTGTGACATCACACCAGAACAAATGATGCCATATTTCATGTCCACCTTGCTACTGAAGCAGGCAAAATCAGATAAGTTCAGTTTTCCAGCTGAAGTATACTTAATGTAGTATGACTTAATTAGGTCCACTGAGCAATAGTGCTTCACTCTTGCTGAGGAACTGACAAAGAAGAAAAACAAGATTTTCAGAAATTCTAATTCTTATTATGGTTCCAAAATTTTTAAGAATTGGGACCTGGAATATGTTCGGCCTTTAAGCTAGAATAAATTTTCTCTTAGGAATCCTGAATTTCTTCACTGGAAGGGTGCTGGACTAACAGAGGCTTGTTTATTTGTTTCAACATTGAAACCAAGACAGTTTTTTGTGGCTGTGCCTAAGGAGAAGCTGTTACTTTGAAAAGTTTCTGGCGTTAGTCAAATATTCAACAAACAGTCATGTTCCATACAGGGAGGTGGTGAGCTATTGCCTCTGCATCACTTGATTTATTTCTTCCTTTTTTTTTTTAACTCTATTAACAAACTGTCTTTATTGTGACCCATAAGGTTTTTCTTGCTTAAGCCCTTCTGATTATGTCCTCCTTCCTTCTGGAGAGAGAGTGAGTGACTGAGTGGGAACTTAGCTACTGGATAGGGCCATCCCATTACAATTTCTAATTAGGTCTGGATTGCTGATGAATACTGAATGAGATGTGAGCACTACTATCTGAATATTCTTATTTCTAAGTACTGCTTTTTAGTTTGGGTGTTCTGCAACAGATCACTTCCTCAACTACATGTAATGCTGAAGAGAGGGACTAGGAACATTTACTGCTGGGAAAAGAAGATTCTCAGCTATAAGATTTTCATTTGCCTAAGAGATGTGTCCAGAAGGACCCCATTGCAGAATGGTCCAGGAAATGGACCACAGCATAAGCTTGGCTGCATGCTGGAGAAATGCTGAGGTTGTATGCAGCAAATGGTGAGTGAATATAGAGTGTAGCTAATGGTATCTTTTATGAAAAACCCCATACTTCTGCCTTTCCCTTTACGATTTTGATCACTAGAATTTGCAGAGATCACTGTTATTATGGTAATGGTCGTAGCCACTAATTTGCGGTTGTTTCTGGAAGCTGATTTGGTATCTCAGTAGAACTGAAAAGAGAAGGTATGTGAGGACATAGTCTCTTTTTGCTCACAACTTACAGAGTGAGGCTAGGCTTGGATTCAGCAGGGAAACAAACATAAGTCTCTGAAAAACACAAGACGAGACATAAAAAGGTTAATATACTCAATAGTGTTCCCTTTCCTTAAGATAGAGAGTCTGGGACATTCCCTGAACAGTTCCTCCATATGCTGCTGAAAGTTTTTATGTAGGAATATTGTGATGTTGCTTTTTTACAGCAGTTTCTTATTAAGCGTTTCTGAAGTGTTGGATATCTTTTAGCTCATCATTGTTCAGCACCGTTTTTACAGGGATTCCATGGCTTCTAACTTGCTGTAGGGAAGGAAGAGCTAACCATCACTTGTAACATCAATAGATATGGAAAATAAGGCTAGAAAGCTAAATGTCACGGCCAAGGTTAAACAGAAAAGAATGGTAGAACTGGGATTTAAACCCACTTCTCTCCCAGGTGTCTTAACACAGAACTAATCTTCCATTCTTTGTCTTAAAGGTAATTTATTTTGTAAGTCAAATTCTTGGTGTATTACTCCTAAGAAGTAGCAGGGTAATAAAGATAATTAAGCAGATGTTCGAATCACTAAATGAGTGTCATTTTTTGTTCGAAGGCTATCCCAACATGAACTCAGATTTTAGTCTCTCGAGAAAATATCTGATATAATGCTGAGTTCTAATAGAGTACCAGAGAGAAGAATATTTATCTACCTTCAATGTATTCAGCTATTTGATTAATTGAAGGGCTCAGCAGTCAGCGGACATCTCATTAGCCAATTCACGTAGGCATGCTGTGACTATTTTGGATCACATATCCACAATTCAAATTGACAGTAAAAGTCCAATTAAAAAGTAAATGTATTTTGATACATTGTAGCAGTGGTGTTGTCATGTAGCTTGGGTTTTTCCTTTTATTTCATTTCCAATTACTCATGTTAATGATGTGCTCCAGCATGTGAGAAACTAATGCTCTTATTTTGAGCTCTGCTCAGAGAAATTGTCAGGCAACATTTCCCATACTGTTCTGCTCAGCTGCTGCAAAGTTGTGTGCTTTGACTACATGTGCAGAGGTTATTGTGCCAGATGGTGTGGTTGTTTCTAGGATGTGAAAATCCACAGAGAGACCCCTGAAATATATCCCTTATGTCATAAAACATCACTTTAACTGGCTTTTCAGAGATGGGACTTACAGATAAATTCAGGTGCAGAGAGCCAAATTGTATCTAACATTGAATATCAAAAGGTCAGCTGATACATTTCCAAAGGCATTCAATTTATCTTCAGTATTAGGCTACTTTTTAGCAGTGTTCTTTACTAACATCAGTTTCCTGCTTTAGACTATTGTTTAAAAGCCAGAATGTTAATTTATCCATCAAAATAATGGTCTAACTCTCTAAACTTATTTTGTTACTCATTATGCATGAAGTAGAGATTGTAGAATGTATTTGCTAGTACTTCAAACTAGATAAGATTGTACAGTTCTACTGAAGTAATGCAAAGCTTCCACAAATACAGGTTTACTCTGAATTACATCAGGGACAAAGTAAAGAATTAAGAAGTTGTGTCTGGTTTCCTATCTACCCTCTCCCCCATCCTTCAAGAAAACAAACTAAAGAGACATTTTTCTGATGGTTTGGCTCCACAAACAGTCCTTGATTTATATGAAGCAAATTTCAGTGCTGGAACAAGGGAATGGGCAGAAGAGGGGATTCTTTCAAATGTAATCATCAGTTCTGTTGGCTGAAATGTTTTATGAGTCTGACAGTCCCCCACACCCCCAGTAAGACTATGCAGAGGAGGTACAGCATACTTCCATAGCCAGTGAACTCTGCTAGCTGGTGTAGTTTGGAGAAATTTAGGATTCTACAAGTCTGTTTCTGCAAAATTCAAGGGCAGCATTTGACCTCACTGACCTGCAGGCGAGTTCTTGGTCATCATGAAAGGGCTTTGTAAGCCATCCATGAGATCCCTTCTCTCCATGGGTGCTTGTGTTCCACCATGTAGCAGCTGAGCTTCAGTATATCTGCGAATTCAATTTTGTGTAGGAACCCTTCTTGTTCCAGCTGACCACTAACAATGTCTGTAAATATGTATATTCTGCATTAATATTATTTCTTCCATATCTATATATATTTGCTTTTCCCCAAAGGCTCTTTGAACAGCACTTAGACATACCTGCATATTGGGCTCCGAAAAGATCCACAACTGTTGAATGTCAGGCAGGTCAGCAATGAATCCGAGTGGGCTCAGTCACAGCCCTTTGTGGCGTATACATTCCTTATATTTCAGTGAAAAGCAGCTAATGACTGATGTAAACTTCAGATCCCAGAAACTACTGCAGATCTTTATTTAATCTACCCACTCAGTGTGTGAACTTGGGCATTCGCTTCAGCCTGTGCATTGTACGGGGAGAGAAGAAGGAACAGAAAAGGTTTGCCAGTGACTGTAGACCTACAATTGCAAGCTTTTCCCAATCTGTTCTGGAATTAAAGCTTTTTTTCCTCTGACAGTTTGTAAGTGTGTATAATTCAAGATCCTCACATTTAGATGTTGGCAACATGGTTGCTACTTCAATATTTTTGATGTTTCATGGTCAGCTTCTTTCATCTTTAGCATACTTCAATTACTGACAAAACCAGCACATAAGTGCTTTGAGTAGAAGCGTTCCATTTGTAAATCCCCACACAACGAGGAGATGAACACGGGTACTGTGAACAGAGTTTAATGAGAAGCAGCAGACTGATCCATTCACATTGGCACAGACTTCTGAAGTTCATCATTCAGTGTCTAAAACAAGCATTTTGCTAACTAACTTGCTATATAGATTAAACTAAAATGTTGTTTTGATTAACATTTGTCATATGTCATTTTGTCAGGTGAACTGAGAAAACATCATTTTAATTCTATAGACGTTTACCTTTATTAACGCCTCAAAATTTACCAGAGGGTTACTTTATTTTTCTATTCCACATAGAAATACCTTGTTGTTTTGAGAACACTGACTAGTCAGTCATTTGTGTCTACCCAGTATTCATTTAAGAATGATTTATTCATTGTGATTAGTAATCAGATCTGGGTAAGAGACATAAAAAAATGTAAAAATATTCCTCTGTCTCTGAATTATTTCTTGCTTTTAAGGCAGAGGAAAAGTAAAACAGGTCATCAAGAAATTAGATACATAAAGATGAGAGGTGAGATAATGAGCTCATTTGCATTGCATTCAGGATTTGTTTTGAACTTCAAAACATGAGATCATAAACCAGTCAACATTTAAATACTGCCAGCTATATGAAAGGCTAAATCAAAAATGGGCTTTGTTTTTTTCATCCTCTAACAATTATTCTCTCACTGGATGTTTTCAGTCTTTCATTTGGTGATCTCTGAATATGAAGTTCTGTCATCTATTCTTTATTTCTTTTTTACAAAACAAACCAACAAACCAGACTCCATAAATAAATTCCAAAGTCTACTGTAAATAGCAGTTAGTGGAGAATAGAAGAATAGAAGGTATATTAGATGTGCAGGTGTTGGGTCATTCAAAGAAGCTCTCCTGTAAAAAATGCTTTGCTCCTGGTGCAGTTCAGAGCTTGACTTTGGGCAAATGAAACTTGTTCTACACGACAAATAAACAGAGCTAAGGTAACTGACCTCAAACACAGTTTTCCCGTGCATTGGAAGATATTTTATATGCCTTTCACAGTAGTGATTATATCTAGTCATTTTAGAGATATAATATACTATTCAGACTTCTGTGAGGATGTGAGGGCAGAAGGAAAAGGAAGGGTTTTTTTTCTAGATTGGGGCTTTACAATCTGCCACAGGGTGGTGGAGAATAGACAGGGCAGCTGTACTTGCCCTATTCCAGGAATACGCCAAAGGACAACCTAAGCTTGCAGTTAAGATGGTGGAGTGTATGTTGGCATGAATGTTAGGATGTTGCCAGTAAGATTTCCATCTTTATCCTTCTATTCCTCCCCCATTTAATTTCTTTGTAGAGAATAAGTTGCTTCTCTATGTTTTGCTGAACAGATTACTTCTCATATCCTTGGTAAGTCTGGACATGGGCTGTCCATCTCTTAATTTCCCTTTTCCAGTTACTTGGACGAAGCCTTCTTGCTCTTTTCACAGCAGAGAAATTAATATTCTGAGCAGAACCAGGCAAGAAGGTATGGTTTCGTCAGGAAAGTTTCCTTTCCTCTCTTTCCCTGAACAGTCAGACAAGGCTGTGGCAATTTTAGCCTGCTGTGATAAATGATAGCTCAACTGGCTCATCGTTATAGTGGAGGAGGGAGTTTAAAGACATAAGAGGATAACCTTTCAGGGATGCACAGATTTGTTCAAATAAATAAAATCACGAAAGGGCACCATATTTTTTCTTAGTTTTTTTTTCCAATGTCTGAAACTAACCCGTGCCCTAGCTACCACAGTACTGTAAAGTCATTTGATTTTCCATTATCTAGGTTATCGGTTCAAATTCGGTCCGAGATGTCACTTGGCCCAATCTTCTGTAAATTAGATGTGCTTGGCTAAGAGTACTGTCATGTACTCAGCAACTGTAAGTGGAAACACAAGCTTTGCCAGTATAAAAACGGAGACAGAAAAAAACCAAAGTGAAGTGAGTAAGAAGCAGTTCAGGTGACTTTTTGCAGAAAGCCTAACGGAGTCTCCAGTCAGCCTCACTGATAAAGCTGCTATTCCTGCTTGCAATCTATTTTCCACTGAATATAATCAGCAAAACAAACACAAAATAATCTTGTTAGTTGCAGACTGCTGTGTTGGCACCTGAACAGCACCTAATGTGCCAGCTGCTGCTTTGTTTTGTTTTGTTTGTTTGTTTGTTTCTTGCTGTATTAGTGGGTTTTACATCACTTTTATTATCCAGTGAAAATATAAAAAAGACCATTCAGGTTGTGCGGGTGCCAAGGTGGTTTTGTGGAGAAATTTGGCTGCATAGCATCCATTTTTGGAATTGGTGATCATTGTATATTTTCACTTGATTACACCTGTACAAAACATGTGGTCTGTTAACTGCTTTGAGTGGTCATGGGGGATCCACTCTGGGTTTGGTAAGGGTACCTGTACACTATGCCCTGCATCACTTTACGGCAGGTACTCTGCCGAATTGCTGCCATCACCCTAAACAATCACTCCATGCCTCTCTTAATTTTATCTTCCTTTCCCCAAGAAAGACTGATTTCAAACATGCAAAAATTTTTCGTGGTAAGATGAAAGAAACAGGAAAGTTTGAGATTTTTATTTGCATCAGCATTTCAGATTCTTTTTTTTTTGTTTGCTTTCACCTTCTCAATGGGCTGTCTCAGATATATTAGCATCTTTTGTTCCTGGACAGTGAAAGTAGTGTGAGAAAATAAAATATTAGATTATTTTGACCCTTAAGAGACTAATCAGAAAAAAATACTCTTAAATGAGAAAGCCAAGACATTTAGGGTTTTGTTAAATTTAGTTGGACAGGCTTGGTTTACAGACCATTTACTTTCCGAGGTGAAATTAGTGGTAATTTCTGAAGCAGGTAAGGGATGAATTTTAGGACTTGGAAGAATTTTTTAATAGCTGTGGGGGAGAAAATCTCAGATAGCCAAGCGCTAGTCATAGCCTTTGTGCACAAAATGACTGTTGCTTATCAAATAGCTCTCAGAACTCTCACATATATAATAAGCATAGATCCTCACACACCTTTTAGCATTTACAGTGTCTGTGGGGGTTTTAAAAATCATAGCACAGTAATTTAGATGGGGAAAATTTGATTTATTTTGATTTTGTATATTGTCCAGAGACCTTCCCTCAAGTAATAATCAGTTTCATATTTCTGATAAAAGCTTCATACAATATTTACGGTCTTTAAAGGGTTTTAGACTGAGAGTGTTTATAAAATACTTTGGAAAAATCCTAGTTTAGAAGTGTTGGGATAACAATTGTCCATTAAACCAATAACAGTATTAAAACAACAGCATAACATTAATATTGTTTTCATGTTTTCTAGCCTAAGTAATAAAATTACCCACAACAATCCCAACCTCTCATTCTCCACGTCATTTTTTTTTTGTGAAATACATTTCAGGAATAAAATAGACAAGTGGTTTATGGCATGTGATTAAACATGATCAGTAACATAAATAAATATGTATGGAGCCCAAAAATGTAGACAAATCTATGTCAACAGAGACAAACAAATAGGCTTTGGGTGCACACACATACCTGGCTTTTTGTTATAACAGGACATGGAGCTTTTATAATCATTAGTACCCGTGTTTACCACTTGCTTGCTTTCCAGTCTGCATGGTTTATTGCATATTATAATTTGAAAAGATTATGTTACCAGGGTAATGAACAATAAAAAAAATTGCAATTCATCCTAATAAGCTTGAATGGTAACCCGCATGCCTTGGACATTTCTAGCCAGGCATAATTTATCCACATCTTTGGCTGTGAAACAGTGTGGATCTTCTTAACTGAGTCCCTGACAGATGGTTTAAGCTTTTTCAGGACTACATTTCCAATCACTTTGCCCATATTGCAAAATTGGCCTTGAAAAAGGGTAAAGAGTTGTTATGCTGCATTAACATCTCTTCTGAATTGCTTGCTGTGAAGGACATGAAAAAGAAGGAAATCAGAGGAGCAATGTTTTAAAAATATGCTTTTGAAAGTTACAAATGTTAGATAGGATGATGATCTTAATTTATATCCCTCACCTCAATTATAATGTGAATGTGGCCACATTATGTGTGATAATGAAAACCCAACCTGTTACCTTGTTTCATAAATGATTCAGATGGCATTCATAGTATAAGAAGTGTTAAAAGTGCTGTAATTAGAAAGACTTCTTACAGTCTTAAACCCTGCTGATGGACAGCACAATTGACTGCTATTAGATGAACTGGGATTTCTGTGGCACTCTCAAGATTTTTGCTACTCTGAGTGGAAAGGCTCAAATATCTGCATTCATTTCTGCACGAAACATGGATTGATCGCACGTACTTTGCCAAATTTTCATTTTCTTTTGCAGCTTCAGCTGACTGACTTCTTCATACAAACTGCTGTTCTTTTCTTCTTGCCGCCTTTTAGTTTATGATAAAAATCAATGAAGGCTGAAACCTTCCACAGTCATCTATAAAATGCAATTACTGTATACAACACACAGTAAAACTCCTGTGGTGTATATGTTGAGACATAATTTATGCCACTTACCTCCAGAGAGGTATTGATCCTACTCTGTGAATATCTTACAAAAGGGCTGTTGAATGCAAGCTCAAGGAAATATGTGGTTATTGGGACTGATCTGTAATTTGATTAATAATGACCTAACTCTTGAACTCTGTTCCTTACTGCAGTGTTTCCTGTGACTGAACCTTTTATTCTTGAATACTGCCCCTGTTGATCCCCTTCAGAGGCCCACCCTACCTTGCTGTCCCTCAGAATCACTGTGGTCTCTGTGATCCACACCAAAGGTGCTGTAGGAGAAAGCTGAAGTCGCCTGGCAGATTTGGGTTTTGTCTTTTAAATGGCTTGCAATCTTTTCTAACCTTGAAAGTGGTGGTTGTCCAGCACAGCCTTCACCCATTCTGCGATGGGATCCAGTTCTTAGTTTCCTGCTGTGCATAGCAAGGAAAAGCAGTTGTGAACAAATAGTCCAGCAAGGGTTCTCCAAGATGGTAAAAATTCATTCACTTAATTTAACTCATGGTTTTGAGACCTGCAATCTAGCATATAAAATTAGAGAATTCTAGGATCATTTAGGTTAGAAAAGACCTTTGAGATCATCAGATCCAGCCATTACCTTAACACTGCCAAGTCCACTGCTGAAACATGTCTTAAGTGCCACATCTATGTGTCTTTCAAATACCCCCAGGGATGGTGAATTAGCCACTTCCTTGTGCAGCCTGTTCCAATGCTTGATAACTCTTCCAGTGGAGAAGGTTTTCCTAAAATCCAACATAAACCTCCCCTGACAACCTAAGGCCATTTCCTTTTGTTCCATCCCTTGTTACCTGGGAGAACAGCCCCCACCTGGCTACACCCTCCTTTCAGGTAGCTGTAGACAGTGATAAGGTCTCCCCTGCGCTTTCTCTTCTCCAGACTAACCACCAGCTCCCTCAGCTGCTGCCCATCAGACTCGTGTTCTAGACCCTTCACCAGCTCTGTTGCCCTTCTCTGGACTCACTCCAGCACGTCAGTGTCTTTCTTGTAGCGAGGGGCCCAAAACTGGACACAGGATTCGAGGTGTAGCCTCACCGGTGCCAAGTACTGGGGGATGGTCACTGCCTTAGTGCTGGTGGCCACACTAAACCTGCTACAAGCCAGGATGCCATTGGCCTTCTTGACCACCTGGACATGTGCTGGCTCATGTTCAACTGGCTGTAGACCAGGACCTCAGGGGTCTTTTCAGCCACTCTGCCCCCAGCCTGTAGTGCTCCATGGGGTTGTTGTGACGCAAGTGCAGGACATGGAACTTTTCCTTGTTGAGTCTCATACCATTAGTTCTTGACCCATCAGTCCAGCCTGTCCAGATTGCTTTGCAGAGCCTTCCTGCCTTCCAGCAGATCCCAACTTGGAGTCACCTGCAAACTGTCTGAAGGCCAACTTGATCCCCTTGTCCAGGTCTTTGATAAAGATATTAAGCAGGACTGGCCCCAGCACTGAGCCCTGGGTAACACCACTAGTGACTGGTTGCCATCTGGATTTAACTCCATTCATCACCACTCTCTGGGCTGAGTCTGTTTATTACACAGTGAACAGCACACCCATCCAAGTAATGAAACACCAGGAAAAACCCTTCAAGAATGATATAAAACGGAAAGTGGGGGGAATTTATGAGAAACCTTTCAGTGTTCTGGTGTTGGGTAATAGCTGCATAGCAAAATAATGAGAAAAAAACCACTTCTGCAAGATTAAACCTCAGTTAATCAGTGTCTCAGCCCCTTGTCTCTGGTAAATTTCTCAAATAAAGAGTTGTTGAGTGGGGTCTCCGACATGACACTTTCCATTTCAAAGTTCACGTTCCTTGAAATGCTACAAGAATGTTAGCAGTTTGCTGTATGATATGCAAAAACCGTGTGTATTCATAGAATGAGGGTTCAGGAGAGTTTAACTCACTTTGGGCAGGGACCTGGGTAGGAGGTAAGCTTCTCTGCTATGTGATTACAGTAAATAGTTCAACCTTGTTCAGACATAAATGTCCTGGTTTGGGATTTGACAGAAGTGAATTGTCTATTGTGATTGCATTGCAGTTGTTGAGTATTATAGTGAGGCATGACAAAATAATATTTATTGAAAATGAGAAAAATTGCCTGTTAAGGAATGCTAAAAATACACTTCTGGCCCAGATTGACCTAAACTAAATCAAAGTAGAAATACACATGATGAAGGGCATTTTTCTTTTCATCTATTTATTGGTGAGGTTTTCAATAAAGCATAAGCTTATATCATTGGTTCTGGAAAACCTGAAGCAATACTTGAATAGTAACTGAATGAAAAGTAGACTAAACTACAGAGAGCCTCATAACACATACAGAAAAAAAACCCCAAACTACCTAAAAATCCCAAACCTCAGACTAAGAAATCAAAACCAGAAACTGAATTTCATTTTACAATGCTTTTTATTTTACCAGTCATATCATGAAAACCTAGTCTCAGTGAAGCAAGTGCTGGTGTCTTTGTGCATTCCTCCAAGCAAGGATTACAGCTCTGAGTTGGGCAGCCAGCAGTGTTACCCGCTTGGGCAAAATCTCATCATGGCTTTCTGCATTGGTTTCCCCATCTACGAGATGCTTTTTATCTTCTCTTATAGATAAAAGACAGAATTGCTTGAAAAAGTATCTGTTGAGTCTATGAAGCTTGACTGTGTATTTAATAAGAGATGAAAGAGCCATCACTACAGCAGAAAGCAATTCAACTCTTCTAATTTCTTTGCTGACTTAATTTTTTTTCTTGCGATGTATTTTGTACAGTTTTATCCACTCTGGTAAGAAAAATGTTCTTTTAATATTGTGATGATGTGAATAATGAGTAAAATGCCTGACGCAGAGTGGTAGTCCAGCCCAGATATGGAAAAGTCCAATCCATGCAGTCCAATCCAACTGGAAATTTTTACACCATTGAGTGAGCTTGATTTTTCGTCTGAAAAACAGAGAGGAAGAATAGTGAAGTGAACATTTTAGAACCCAGCCACTACATTTAGGAATTAGTAAAAAGAATTTATTTGGTAAGCTGGAGAAATTGTGTTTTGGAAATTACTAGGGAAGAAAGGAAACTTGGTGGAATCGAATGGTCACAGATTGACCAACATATCCCAATGTGATTTAGCCGTGAAAAAGATCAAATTTTCCCGAGGCAAGTCAAGGTACTTCTAGTGAGATGGAAAATTATATTACTGATATTTTATCTGGAAAATTATGTGCAATTCTAGTAACCCATATTCAATGAAGAAATAAATTACTCTGGGAAATGCCAGGCTTTTTTTTTTTTGAGAGGAGGCCTGTTAGGCCCAGAAGAAAGGGGTTATGTCTGCTCTGTTTAAATGCATCCTGGGGTAAGTACAAAGGAAGAAAAAACACTTCTGCTGAACAACAAAGTTGCCATAAGAATCAATGTGTTGCGATTGCCCGTATGTAAATTCAGGATAGAAACCCTCTAGCAATCAAAGAAATGTATTCTGGACCATCTGACCAGTTGGAAGAGCTAAATGAAGCCTTAATATTAATGTGGATTTTGATCACTGATTTTGATTTCTGAAAGACATGATGGGTGCCCTTCTTTTGCAACTATGCCTTTTAACTCGTCTGAACTAAATCCACCCATTGAAATGGATGTGCTGCTGCTGACTTCAGTTTGATTGCAGAGCTGTATAAGTGTAGCAACACTTTACACTTAAAATTTAAAAGATGCCTTGTAGAGAGTACAGGAAATTTAAAAAAATCCTAATTACAACCATGGCTAGTAGATTCATGTGAACTCGCTCTCATGAGTGAAGGCCTCAGAGAGGGTCAGAGATCTGTGATTTTTCTGAAGCCAGAAATTCAGCCAGAATAGCCTGAAGCTGAGATCTCTTGAGAACATTAGATGAACCAGAGCCTGACAAAATGCAGCCATTTTGCGACTTTTTCCTTGCTTCACACACTACCCAAGGAACGTAAGAGAGGGCAGAATGGAAGGTATGTAGTGATATCCTGTTTGGAGATTTCCTATTTAGTGGAAGAATTATCAGGTGCCTGGTTACCTGCACCACCTTTTCAGCTTCTGTAATGAAACCAAACTTCCTGTACTTGCCCATGTAAATTCTAGTTTGCTAAGCAAAAGACTATTATTGCACAGTAAATGCTGAACACGCTTTATATACCTGACAAATTTGCTCTGTAAATTTTCATTCATTTTTATCTGAGTTCCGTAGATATCAGCTGTGGCCAATGATGCCATGATTCCATATCAAAGTTTGGTTTAGCTTGAATGTCCCGGAATGGATCAGATATTGTGTATCCTCAATTTGATCAACAGCTTATCAGACTCTGCCTAGTCACTGGCGTGCTGTCTGGTCTGCAACTGAGATTCAATGTGTTGCCACAGGAATTCAATGTGATTTACAGGGTCATGACACTGGGAGATTGAACCTTCACATCTGATCAATTAGGGAGGGATCTTGTGCAGATAATTACCAATCCTGACTGGGAAATTAAATCTGATGGGAAGTAATACTTTACCAATCAAAACTTCACAGAAGCAGGGGATGGACAAACAGTTGTTTTGGTCTGTCATTGTCCCTCTACTCTCTGTTTCCCTGCTTCCTGACTATTATGTTGCATTCTGGCAAAGGATTTGAACGACGGTGCTGGGAACTGTCCCAGGAGACAGGGTAGCAGCCTCTGCAAGTCTGGTGTCTGATATGATTCCTTCCTGTGCAGAGTAACTCTGTAGGCAATGGGAAGTTCTTGGGAGGCTTTGAATGAACTTTGCATCTCGAACTTACCTCAAAGAAAATTAACCCTATATTTGCATGTTAAATATTACATTAAGATGAGAGAGACACAGAGTACACACTGCGTGTTTCACTGGTTGCAAGTCCTACTATGTTTCCTCATGCATGCTTGGGAAGTTAGATTTCTGCTATAAAAACATACTAAGGCTAATTATTTTAAAATCTTGGTCTCAGACAGGGCTTAGCTTAGTGATCTGAGAAGCATCTGGAACCTGCTTTGAGCATTTATTTTTAAAATTCCATAGGCTGCACATTTGATGTAGAATTTAGTCCTTTGCAAGATTTCTTGGGCTTTCATGATCATTATCTACCAAATCCTTATTCATGTTAATTTGTGTCTGATCTGTTTCCATCTCCCATTTCAAGTGCAAACTCTGGACTTAGGGAGTTCTAGTGCTTTATAGCAATGTGGGCTGCTTTCTTATGTTACATTGATTCATCCGGGCTCAGGGTACTGACATAGTCTGTTAGGTGTTATGCATCTGCTGATGGGTGATAATTAAATTTTATTACTTTCAATTGTGTGACTGTACACAAGAACTCTTCCGTGAAAACTGGATCAGAAAATAAGGCAGTTATAAAATCTTTGCCTTCTTTATGAAGAAAAGACTCAAATACAAGTGATTTGCATCTCTTCCAGCCATGTTGTGGCAACAAAAATTTTCCAGGTGTGTTTAGCGTTAGGCCTCTGGCTGTCTTGAATACAAAATGCAGCCCATTGGGTTTGTTTGCAAGTGTGGCAGCTACTATGAAGCATATTTTCTGTTTTCAAGGTGGGCTCAAAGGAAAGCAGCCACCAGGATGTGAAGGGATTCCAGCAGCAGACTGGCCCTGCACCAGCCTGAGGCTGTTGTGCTGCTGGGAGCAAAGCCAGGGCAGAGGCCAGAGGAAGGGCCGGTCACTGATGCAGATGCCAGTGCTCAAGAAATATAATCTGGAAGTTAACAGCTGCCAAACTAACCCTCAGAGTAGCCAAGCTAGTTGGCTTTTTTTGGAAGAGATGACGGAAAGTGGCCAAAGGGACCAGTAGTGGCAATTCTCCAACTACAGGACTAAAACAAAGCCAAATGAGTACTGTGATGGTACTGGTGTTTTCAGAATAAGAGGCACTGTCAGCAGAATCCCAATTCAGACATTTCCTTTCGTTACATCCACGTCCTGGAAGATCTGCGATTAAATAGATTAAATGTATGAACAAAATGGAAGCTCTCCCCCACTTTTCTGACTCCATCCCAGTCCAGGGTAATGGTGAAATTAAAAATAGACACTGAGGTCCCTTCTCCAAACGTCACGATCCATGAATTAAAATGCTTTTCGAATTAGCAACTCAGCCTTGTGTGTAAGTCAGCGGACACCGCTGGGACGGGTCACCCCCTTTAACAGGACACCCGCTCGGTGTTGCCCAGCCTAAGGTAGGAGGTGTTCAACAGCAAATGGTGACGGCTCAGCACCTGCCTGGAGTTCATATAAAGCACTGCTAATTCTTGCTAAGCTCCCTTTGGTCTGCTGCTGTACCTGGTGCCCACAGCTGACCTGGCAGCCTTCCACTCTGCGGCTGCAGAGCAACCTCCCTCACCTGCAGCACAGGAGGTCAAGGGCAGAGGGCCTGAGTCTGATCACCTCTGCTAGAATGCCTAGCTAATAACGCTCCTGAATTGTACTGTGGTCCCAAGGAGAATACTGATCCTGCCACCTAAACAAGCCATCCTTTCTGAGGATTGGTCAGGTCCCTCTAAAAGCTTGTGACACAGGTAAGGGTGAGAGCGCATGCTAGGAATGAGGCCAAAAAGAGATGGAAAGAGAGAGAGAGAGAGTTTGAAACTAAAGAGATGATGCTTTTGTAGTAAGGAAAAAACCTCTGGGAAGCAGACCAGGAGAAAGGTTTCATATTTGCGAAACAAAGCTAGTGTGAAAGGAGATTGATTTCTGGGGGAAAGGCAATATGAAAGCTGTTACTAGAATTGACTTTTATTCTAGCACATCTGAAGAGAACCTTTTCACTTTATAGATGCAGGATGGACCATGTGATAAATTATAAAATCACATGAGAGCTGAACAGATGATATTCCTACGGCCATCTTCATCTATCATACAAGGTTTGTCAGGCACTTCATCTTCTTACAATTGAGCCATCATCTTAACATGTTAAAAGGTAGAAGGGGAATTTTTCCTGTTTCTGCTCCTAAATAGAGAATTTACTCCATAGTAACCTCAACCATGTACTGAGAATGGCCAAGTTACACCCATACTTTTCTATATGCAAATATGTAGCTTCAAAGTACTTTATTTCAAATCCTGGGCTACAAAGGGAGGAGTTGGAAAGCTCAGATTCCTAATTGGTGCATCCACCCCCAGCCCGGGAAACAATGAAATATAGCTTATGTTGTGTACCTTGGGAGGCCAGGCGATTAGGCCACTGCCTAAACATACCTGCTTCCTTTCATTGACTACAAAGGGAGAGCACTATGATGAGTTGTTATAGCTGTTTACTTTATAGACATCTGTAGGATGATCAGGTGGCTCAGACTCAATGGAGTCATCATAGCTTGATGGGACCTTGGAGTTGAGACCACTAATTATCAGCACAATCCTTTTTTAGGGCATGCCTACAGCTCAGTAAGCAGGAGACTTAACTACTTCGAGACATTTTTCTCGTTGTCTGAAAAAGTGGAGCGCAAGTTTTTCCTGTCTGTATGTTTTACTTAGAGGGTAGCTGCACCCTGGGGTTCTTTGTTATAAAACACACAAGAGAGACATAAGGTGTTATTATTACAAATGTTATCACAGAATCTGATAAAACGTGTCTGGAACCTATTCTTAAAAAATCCAATGATATGGATTTTGCAGTCTTTCCAGGCAATCTGCTCCAATGCTTTGCACTCATCAAGTTAGAAAGTTTTTCTAATGCCTAGTCTAAAGTTTCCACATTCCATTATTTCTTGTTCTAATCCCTGTGGACATGGAGAACAATTGATTCCGATTCCTCAGCAGGGTACTGTTGAAGTCTGTTATGACATTTCCTCTTAAGTGTTTCACTCTCCAAACTGAACAACTCTGGTTTTGTTCAATTTTTACCTGCAGATCATTTTTTTCCAGTCCTCTAATCCACCTTGTTTCTCTCCTTGGGCTTCTGCAGGGAGTGCACATCTCTTTTAAAGCAGAGTGCCTAAAGGCGCATACAGTACATTAGCTGCTTACTGATTCTGGAGTAACTACCGGCAAATCTTACACATGATACTGCCGAGATAACCTCTGCAATAGTTTTTGCAGGGAGGTGAGACTCTTTATTCCTGTTCAGCTTGTGATCCCCTATAGGCCACAAACTGTTTCCTACAGACTCATTTTCCACCCTCTATTTGTACAGCTGATTAGTCTACATAACTGTAGCACTTTCACTTGTCCTTACAGAATTGCATCCTATTGATTTCAAACCACTTCTTCAAATCATCAGGTTCATTTTTAATAGTGAAAAATGAGGTCTCCTACCTGAGAGCCTCTCTGTGTTTAGTTCAATACGGTAAAACAGGAAAGGATAACAGTTTTTCCTCAGCTTGTATTCTTACGGGGTGGCAAGACACAATGGCCACAACTCTGCTGGCATGAGTCTGTGCTTTGGGATAAGAACAAGTAATCATATTTTGTTACAGTGGAGCCTGAAGGTAAGAAAAGTTTGTCCTACTGTTAGCAAGTGTTTTCCAATGCTTCACATAGAGTTCCTTATTCCATCACATGTGTTAAAAAGAAGAGGGAGAAAAATATACTCTCATTCCTCAGCAGGAGGACCTTTGTTTTAGGTACTGTATTCATGTGAATCAGTAAATGATTCCTGCCCTGCTAAATTTGTAACCTAAACACAAGGAAGTAGAAATAGAGGCAAGGGCTTTAGCAGATAATGGAAGGTGGCAAACTGTATGTTCATTTTTGGCACTTTCTAGGAAAGGTTTTAGAAGTGTTGATGAGAGAAATGGAATGCAAAAATGTAGGGCAAGCGTACACTGAAGTGAGGCTAAACGAAGGGGACTGAGAATGCTAAGGGCAACATAGTGGGAATGAAGCTGAAAGGAGAAGATTCTGGGAGGAGACTGTAGAAAAGCGTCAAAGACAAGCAGAGAAATTCCCAACTAAACTGTATAACATAGTCTATCTGCCAAGAGGTCCCCATTTTGTCTCTGTCAAGTGACATGTCTCTAGCTGTACAAACACTAGAATTTGTCTTTAAAGCCGTAGAGCAGGAAAGGAGCATGCAGAGGAATGGAAAGGAGAGATATTAGTTAGATGTGTTTTGTCAAGATTCTCTGTGTGGATACGAGGGTGTGTGTCTCGAGCGCAGTTCAGGGAAGTGCTAAGAGAAGAGGTGGCACCTTTGAAGCTACATTCCACACTGAGTGACAGGTCTGTCATCGTACAGCAGGCCCTTCAGAAAAGGAATGCATCCTGTAGACTGGAAGAGGATGATGACACAACTGCATTTTTCACCTGCTCCAAGGACACTGCCTTCAGGAACACTTGCTGTGGTGCCCTTCCATGCTGAGTTCAAAGCATACTCCTTCTGTGCATCTTTAAAACTCTCTACCTCAGAAAATTGCTGTCTATTTTCGGTTGCTGACAAGTTCACTGTGAATTAAAATGGGGCGTTCAGAAGGGTGAAATCAGAACCATTTATAATCCAAGTTCTTTCTTTGTTTTTTCATTTCTTCTTCCTCCCCTCTCTCCTCCCTGACATAATTGGGGCACATTAGCTTCACTGTCTCAGCTCATTAGGTCATTTCTGAAAATCGAAAATCACAGTTTTGTGTTTATTGGTGTCTTTTTATTTGTAGGAAATCATTTGCAGTGAAACTACTTCTAAATTTCCTACTGTGAAGAAGACTCCAGAGCTGTTTGCTTATACTTCATCAGAAGAACTGCTGGAAATAACAGCTCTGAGTTAGGGAATGATGCTGCCCAAGGACTCCAGCTTTGATAATTAAAAATGTCAGTCCCTCATGATGTTGAAAACCCTCAGTTCTTGTGGACTGCAGAGGGTCCTCTGCTCTTTGCAACCTCAGGACCTAACTCTGAAGTGATGGAGTAAGCTTTTCATAACATGCATACGGGCAAATTTATCTCTGTTGCTGTATCAAAAATCAGTGCAAGAACAGATGAATGGCATCTATGGGGTAGCCGAAGGTAGTTTCTTTTAACTATATTTTACTGATGATCTCTCTTTAGCCTATGATATTTATAACAGCTAAGATCTGGTCTTTTTCTATTTACAACTGACAGAAATAGAAAATATTCAGAAACTGAAGATTTAAAAAGATGACCTGTGAAGAAAACAACTTTCAGTTTACATAAGAGATGTTTCTATTGAATCTTTACATGGCTTTTACAAAGGAAGGAAAAATTCAGGATTATCTCTACAGGAGAGAATGTGTACAGTGATTTATATTTTAGAAGATTACCGGTAAATGGGAAGTCTCTTCATTTTGCCTTTCGCAGTCTTTTTGTCCCAGCTTCACTTTACTTTTTTCATTCTTTTTCATTTCCCTTCATCCCTTTTGCTGTCAATAATATTCCTGCCCTCATTTTTCCAAATTACAATTTAAAATGTCAGCCTAACCAATGGGAATAGTAAGCCGATTCAGTCTATCTTTAATGGCGCCTTTGACTCCAGAAGAACTTTCCTTGCCCATTTTTCCTGCTTGTTTAAAGATATTCCCAAACAGTCACTGTGAATACGCGTGAGAGGCTGTAAGATGCTATCTGACAAGCCTTTAACTAGGGTTTGCAACCGGAGAAACTACTCTGAAGTTTCAATGTACAGAACACTTCTGCAGAATATTTTCTTTATATTCCAAAGTCAGCCCTTGGCTTAGTTCTAAGAGTGACTACAGCCTGAGTGGGAACTGTGTTTGATTGTTAAATATGACTTTGAAAGTAAACACTTTCCTTAGGACTTCTGTAATGGACTTGGAAGTCTTTTAATCCAAACTTTTGTTCCTGGAACGATTAGCTGCCTGTGCTCTAGCCTGAGGGAAACTGCCACAAGGGAAAATAATAAGAAAAATGGATGTAAATGGAGAACTGTGCCACTACCACTTAAAATTCAGTTCCTTGTCTGTGATGTTTTCAAAGAATACGAAATCATTTATATATGCAAAAAAAAAATTAAAATGTGCAATCCATACCAGTGATAATAAATTGCAACTTCCTAAAAAGAAAGACTTTGGAAAGATAATTTGCACATTTTGTTTGCTCATTCATTGTAATTTGTTTTCTGTGGAAAAATTCAATGATCTCAGCAGTTCAGACTAGAACTAGTGGTGATATTGTTACTCCTCTAACGCCAGGAGGTGGAGTTGTCAGTGGGAAATTCAGTTATCGATCTGAGTAAGTCTTTTGCTGGGTAGGTGATGGTTGGGAAGGTATGTGCTACAGGTGTGAAGATGGGTTATTTCCTGGGATATCAGTAAAATTCTGGCAAGACCTGAGAGACCCTTCTGGCCAGATTCTGAACTTTTACTTGTGAATTTTACAGTGGGAAGGGAAATGAGTCTCTTAGAAATCAAAATTAAATTAACAGGAAAAAGAAGCCCCTCTAAGCAACAGTTTCATGAAATGTACCCCAACTTACCAACATGTGCAGCACAGGATGCGTACTCAAAATCTCAGAATTGTAGTAGGAAAACAGAAGTAAAGACAGAGAGTTTAAATATACTTAGAAGTGCAGAAAGTTTAGAAGAAAAAAGTCCTCTACAGAAAATGATGCTTCCTCTTTGTCTAACAGGGCAAAACTGCTACCACAGAGAACTGACAATATTTAGGAAAATTGTGTAAAGCAAGAGCAGGAGAAGGCTGACAGGCGCTAAAGAGTATTCAGGTCAGACAAAGACATCTGCCAAAGACATCACTCATACAAGATAAGGAAAATTACAATTGAACTAGGGGAGGAACAGGTGCTGCTCACAAAAGAGTATCCTGAAAAGCTAATGGCATATCAGAACACAAAGCTAAATAAAAGGGCTAAAATATTAAATAAAACTTACATGTCAGTGCAAAGCTAAAAAGGCTAGGAAGGTGAACTTGATTACTTGGTTATGTGGCAAGAAGACTTCTATAACCTGGAGGAATGAAAGATGAAAATAAAATGCCAAAAAATGTGGATTTGACTATTCATAGTAAGTAGATTTAAGTCATCAAATGGCTGACTAGTGCTACACCTAAATGATATTATATTCTTCAAAGAGGTACACTTTCTTAATACATGGAAATGCCTACAGAAATACTGTATGTATTTCACAGATTATGACATTTATTACATTACCAGTGTCCTGACCAAACTATTTTCCATGAAAAAAGCCAGAGGAGATCAATAAGATATAGGATATCAACTGGTTAAAGACCCCAAAAGGGGTGACTTTGAGTATCTGGCTCTAAGCTACAATGAATAAATAATACTCTTTTTGTAACATATGAAACAGTCCAATTGGAAACAGCTGAAATGCCAGATGTGACATTGATATAATTAAGCCCTCTCTATTAAGTGACCGTGGAGTTGGAAGTACAGTATTGGAGGCTGCTTTGGACAGCTCACTATAAATCTCCACAGTAATCAGCAAAGAGCAATAGTGTAACATGGAAAAAATAGAAAGATATAGTACCATCACTTTATTAACTCTACACTCCAGCTGAAGCCATATACATATAAATGAGAAGAGGCCAACAGGTACATGGCAAAAACAGATAGAAGCATGATGCAATTTTGATCTGAAGGAAGAGATGAAGTAATGAATTTTAGAAAAGAAAAAAGACACAGTGAAGGTATACAAGATAGTGACTATTGATAAGAAGCTAAATCTGACGCTTCTATTTACTTTCTAAAGATTTCATCAAAAAGGGACTTTGGTTTGAAATTGAAAGCCTCTGCAATTAAAACTGATAAAAGGAAATACATTTAAAGATAATACTTAATTAACCTGTGGCGTTTATGTAGGCAATGCAAACATCCTCGGGACATTAAATAGGAAACAACAAACAAAAAAATAATCAGTAACTTAAGCCCTCAGATCTCATCATGTTTGCCAACCTGGAAAAAAAAATGTCTGTGAGCAGGTTATTTTAAAAAATGCTACTTATGAATTTGGTTTTTCAATTTCTGTCATGCACTGGATACTGCCTAGGTTACCAGAGTATCTGTGTGCCATTGGTTTTACAAAAGAGGTGAAAAGTTAGATGCAAAAATACCCCTTGCGAAAGTGGCAGTAATTACTTTGACTTCCCAGATGCTCTCTGGAATCTCAGATTTCAAATCTCATACATGGAATGTTTTTAAAACCCTTCTAAAATATAATGGGATAATTAACATGTATTTTTGCAGCATTTTCTTTATTTAGAAAAAGGAAATAAAGCAAAGGACTGCAACAATAGGTTACTACCTATTGTTACAGGTAGCATACTTTGTATGCTTGTATCTGTTCTCATCATTTGTGTAGGTGGGTGAGGGATGGAATGAAAATAGAAAATCCTATATGTATTTTGTTATTTATTTGGGAAATGGGAAGAAAGGAAGTGAACCATCCCTGAACCATCTTCCCTGAGTCTGAGCATTGTGTGAGGTTTTGAGGTTGCAGCTCCTGTTTAGGATGGCTTGCTGGGCTAGTGTGGTTGAAGCATACCAATAAGAGGCAGGAAGGTGATGTGATTAGTATCTTATCTGCCTGTCCTTGAATTCCCCATGCTTGTGACCTTGTCTGCATTCATATAGACTGGCTGGGAAAGTGTTTGATTACAGCAGAAGTCCATAAGGAAGTCAACTCATTTCAAGCGCAACACCAGGAGGCTCTAACTACTCTGCTTTTGTGCCCCATGATGAATTCCCTGGTAATCTCTTTTCAGATTATCTGCTGGCAATGGTTTATTTGCATATCTCTTAACGACACTTAGGGTTAAGACTGCATTTTTAATATGTTTTTTTAAAAGACCATGTTAATTTTCCACGTCCAAAACCAGACTGCCTTTTTCATGAAGATATATATATATATGTTTTAACAGCTCTTTCAGATTTGGTTCACACTCTGAAAACTTATTTCAGAGATGACCCATAATGCACTTTAAAATCAAACCAATGTAGGTTATCATTTGGCTCTCTGAGGGTACTCAGAGAATGAGGAAAGTAGAGGAGCTCCTGCCCACCTCATGTATTGTGGAGTGGCAAGCACTGGGTTCTACTACCTGGGTATGAACTATCTGGAGATGGGGAAGCCTTAGCTGTTCCTCAGATAGAACCAGTTTACAAAATGTAACTGACAGGAGATATGTGTGGGGAGGGAGGAGAATAGAGACAGTAATCTGCATGTGCTGAACACTGTCATCCCTGAGACAGAAGAGGGATTAGAATGGGAGCTGTGATTCTTAAGCAACACTGTAGCAGAAATAAAGTAGCCAAGATTTTCCCATCCACTGGCAATGAGTGGAAATTCTGAGTTATTCCTTAGCAGAGTATTTTTCTTATGAATACATTTTTTTCCAGTGCATTCTCTGCATGCTTTCAATACCCATAATTACACGTCCCTGCTCTAAGCAGCTAATGATTGACTTTCACACAGGGTGCCCTAAGAGAGACAACAAAAGAGTGGGATGGGGAGCATCAGCACACTAAGGCTAGGGAGATTATGCAGAGATGATATGGACACAGCAAAGAGGAAGACTTTTTTTTTGCATTTGCATCATTTTATGACTGCTCCATGTTGCTAAGCTAGCATAAAGAGGCCTCCCCGGGTAAGTGATTGAATGGATTTTAGTGGACACACACACTTGTAGCAATCATGGTAGAGTGGTTTTAAACAGCGGCTGGAATCGGAAATGATATTGGCTTTGACTGCCTGCTTTGATATTGGCATGGGGAGCCTGGTTGTCAAAGGGATTTCCCCTAAACCTGTTTGAGCCTACCACAACAATTCGCAACCAGTGATCCTCCAAGGTGACTGATGGCTGCTCCAAAACCATTAGCCTTATGAGGTCTCTGTTACCTTTGATGTTCTGTGGGAAAAAACAGCAGAAGTCTGCTGCGTGGAAACGGGACATATTTTCATATTTCCAAAACATCTGTTGACATTATATATGCCGAGTAATTTCATTTCAAAATTGTCATATTTTTCAACATAGGACATCTGTGCTGGTAGGCAGTATCTGTGAAGTGCAAACAAAGATGGAATTAGATGTACAATAAATATGCTCAGACAAATATTACTTTTCAGTGGAGAAGCAAACATGCAGTGCAACACTTTTATCAGCTATTCTCTTTCATCAGGGAATGCTCTTTCTCCATTCAACCATCTAGCAAGAGACCAATATATAGGTTGCATGCCCCAAGAAATTCTGGGACTATGGAGGCTTTGTAGCCATGTAAACAAGTTTGTTATTCAAGCCCTAGCTTCTAAATTCCCTTGGCACTCGACCTTTGCTGAGCGAGTTGAATTCATAACACCAAAGTTCCCCCCACACAGGGTGAGGCAGGTTTGGTACCTAGTCTGGGAGTCACAAAAGCTCATGTGTTAAAGTAGCACCAAAAAAGAGGGGAGTTACAAGCTACATGCCTGTATCAAGCCGGGAATCAGAGCTTGGAATTGCTGTGTGTCTTTCTGAGGCAAGATGCTGACCTCGCATTTGCAGGATGGTACCTTATAAATGGTACAGTATTCCTCTGCTGTTACGGAGTCACGAGAGCTCTCACTTGCATTATCCTAATGGGTTTTGTATTCTAGGCAGTGCCTTCAACACCAGCTTTTTGTATCAATGTACTCAGTGCCCTTTCTGTTGAAGCTGGGCTCCTGCTTTTGAGGCAAGTGCTTCAAACATTCTGCTGTGATGTAAGAAGTGGGTACCATTCATACCTGCCACAGCTTTTCACACAAAGCAGTCTGAATGAGTTAAGTTTGGTCAGAGAATGGCTGGAAATCTAGACTCCTCTGAGGTCTCAGACATCAGTGCGTCTTTCCAAATTGTTAATGAGAGGTGATTTATCTAGGCAGCCAGCTCAGTAAAGAGAAAGATGCCAGAGAGTTTTCTCAGTAATACATCTATAATTACCAGGGAGATATGTCCCTGACACCTAAGTGGGTTAGGTAGGGTTTTCTTCAATTGCTTTCCTGATTTGAGTTACTTAAATTTTAACAGTATTGTATTTTGAGTTTGAAGAAGGTCTGCCCATGCTCCATGTTCCAGTTATCTCATAGTGTCTCAGGGAAGATGCATGACGAGTGTGAATATAGAGTTATAAGAGGCCTAGGAAGATCTGAGATTATTTTCGCATCAGTCCTGGTGCTCTTGCTCTGCCCCACTGTTGTGCAAGGATGAAGGAACAGTGAAGGGGGGAGAAGTGTATTGCACTACACAGAGAATGTAGAGCTACAGAGAACTTGGTTTATTAGTCTTGCTGTCACAAAAAGTACCGAGGTGATGGAGACTCTTCCACCAACCGAGAGTATTGCCTGATGCATTCCCACTTGTCCTTCAGCAGCAGCTTGGGTTTCCAGGGCTTTGCTGTCAAAAAAGTAAATAGATAGGTAAGGACCAGTTTTCTATCGTAGGGAATATCCATTTCTAATGGAAATTTTAGTGAATTTCATTACAGGTTGTTGTTTGGTTTTTGGGTTTTTTTGTATTTATTTGAATTGCTGCAGTAATTTTGAAAATTGGTATCTGTATGTATTGAGAGATTGGGTTCACAAGGTCACTCGTCTTGTGCCTCTTAAATCCTCTTTTCTCTTTCTTTCCCTTCCCTCAAATTTTCACTAATTCTGAGAGATGACACCTCAGTCTCTAAGGCAGTTAAAGCTGCTTTCAGATCTAAATATTTGAGCCCTAAACGAACACTAAATACAAAACTCGTACCTACAACAGGCATTAATTTGCCTATTTTACCTGAAAGACTCCGTCAGATCCTTCAAAACGGAGTCTTCATAGAGTCATTCACCATCTATGGAACTTCTCAAGACCATGGGAATCTGGGGTTCAGAAATTTGCTTACTGTCATTTCTCGAACGTGCATCCTTCACCTGTTTATAAAGTTCCTTTGGTCTGTGGAAGGGCAGCCAAAAAGTAGACAGATGTTCAGACTCATGGTTATTTCCTCTTGTAGACCTGAAATATTAGCTCTTGAAATATTTCCTTCGTGAAACAGCTTTTGTTTTCCTTGTTTTCCTTTTTTTAAAAATTGTTGTCACTAGCTTATTTCTCTGTTGTAAATACAATTGCCCTCTGGAAGCAGTGGGAAACAACTAAAAAAATTTAACAGGATCTTATAACATGAAGTGTTTTACAACTCCTCAAGAGAGGGAGGCATGGTGACTTAGATGTGGTATGAATAGCTGAAAGAAGTGGCATTTCTCATCTGAAGTACCTGCACAGCTACAAGTGTTTTGTTAACTTGGGCTATAAAGAAACCTTGTCACTTGTAGTCAGAGAAAGTTTGGCAAAAGTTATATCTACGTTGTCTAGAGAGTATAAATGTCATAGAGTGGGCTTTAAGTCTGCTGTTACCCCTGCATAAAAACATTTACATTCAAGATGTGCTCTATTACCTGCAGTTAGGCTCATCCTTGAAAATGTATGTTAGCATAGCTCTGTGGTGTGCTGTATATCAGGTTTATTAATGATGAAAAAAATGCCCTTGATATAGCATTTGTTCCAATTTGCTTAGGTATCAAATCAGTTTGGAACCTTATGTTCCAGATTTGACATAAATATATCTGCAGATATTATAGAAGCGATCCTGAACTTATAGTTCCCAGGAGTTGTTTGTAATGCAGCCTGTTCTCAAACAAAATCTGGCTAAGAAGCATAATTTATTTGATATAGCAAAGACTTCCATGCATCTTTCACTGTGTTATGCTATTCATTGATGGTGTGAAATGTATTATTGATTGCTACAAGGTATTCTGGTAGAGTACTGTGCAAGTATTGAAGCTTACAGATTCATTATATTACTGTGCAGTAGATTTATTCTTGGCGTAATATCTACTAATCGTATATTATTTGGAAGAGAAACATTAGTTTATGAGTGTGAAACAAGATATTGCTTTAGAAGAATGCATATAAATCTTTATGTGGAAGATATTTGGTATTGGTATAAAAAGGATTTCTTTTCATGCATTCTGGAGAAATGATGTTTATCAAGGATTATTAAAGATGAAAAATCAACCCTTCAGACTGGTAGGAAATACCAGATTGTGCATATGCTTCCAAAGACCTTCAATCTTTGTAATATATTTCAATAAATTGTGGTAGAATATGCTGATACATTGGAAATGGTCTTCAGTTTGGAATTTTTTTACTGAGATGGCAAAATGAGACACGCTCAAAGAAAAATGATAATTCAAATTTTAAAACTCACCACATATAGAACTGTCCTGGAGTGACCTTCAGAGTCATCTCAGTGGTTACAAATCTGTCTGTGGGTTTGGAGACCATATCAAAATTAATGATACTCAATTTTAAAAGTTTCATTGCTAACCATTTTTTTTTTACATTTTCCCTTTATTCTTCAATAGCGAAAAATGAACTGTTCAGTGTAGAAAGAGGAAACTTACTTTCTTAGCTCCACTGGAAATCTACTGGAAGGCACAAGCCAGTTTTGAAGGCTGCTGTCAAGGAACTAAGTTTGCCAGCACTCTAATCCAAAACTGTTACACAAAAACTCTTGGCAAATGGACTATCTTTAGAGGTGTGGTTTTTCACTTGTCACGACTCACTGAGATTTTGTAATATCTTTTTCAGTAATGGATGAGTCAAATTTGATCAGAATTAAAGAAAAGATTTTTGAAACATAAACATTTTTAATGAGAAAAAAATTTCAGATATATAAATAACTGAAAAAATTAAAGGAGACCAGAATGCCTTCTACACATGAGAATCTTTACCAGACTAACGAAGCAAATGAACTAATGAACTTCAGGTGCTGGGGACCTTATGATATGCTCTCTAGAAACAGTGATTTATAGGTAAAGTAGTAAACAAATTTCATATCTACAACAAGGTGATTTCCTGTTGTTAAATTTCGTGGTGAGCTGGAAACTGACATTTGCAATGATATGCTCATGAAGACCACAGCACCTTCATGCAAATACAAACCCTTCATGTAACTAAAATAGTAAAACTCGCTGTCTAGTACTTTTAGGATTTAGCATTAAGCATTTTGAAGTTTCAGCATATTATTACTGGAAAATATTTTTGGCTTCACGAGTTGTTCTTTAAAGCTTGTTAAAATGAAATCCTCTTTCCCTTCATGTCTAAAAATAAGCATAGGTAAATTCTAATTTTCTGAAGGTTGTGACGGATGAGTGAAATCCTCATAAGATCAGGGTTAGTTATAAGAAATCTCGGACTTGATATAATTTTTGGGTACAAGGATTGCTATGAATTTTGAATGCCAAAGGCGTTCAGGGCTTAGCTGCATTTCCTTATGCTACATGAATAGTAGTGTTTATTCTTTATAAGGTGAAATTATTGTGCTTTGTCCAGTGGGCTTTGCTCTGACAATAACTATTATAAAGAAGACCCAGGCATTTCCATCCCCTCAGGAGGCATACAGTGCCTGGATAATAGCAAAACGTTTGTGGCTTTGCTGCATGCAGTGGTTAGGGAATAGCCAACAGAAATCTCATGCAGAGATGGAAGTGAGGGTTGTGTGCACTTAGATCGGTGCTTGTAGGGTCTCTGTTTATCATGGCAGAGGGAATGAGGGCTTTAGGGCCTGGGAGAAAATGTGGGAAATAAAGATCTACCAGTTAACCTCCTGACAGTGAGTGAGTATACAGGGAGCAGTTGCTATGCAGGGCTTAATCATAAGCTTCCAAAGGAGTGTAGCAGGCAAACTGAAAGCAGGCTGATATGTTTGGAAGGATTTGCAGTCTAAAAAAGGGGGTTAGAAATGAATATGAAAAGGAAAACGCCTGACATGTCTGTCTTCTTCAGTGAGTTACTGAATCTATAGATAATGATGTGGCCATACCCTCTGTTTACTGCATTCCTGATAAGCTTTTGGTCGCATATCAGAAGATAATCTGTAATATCACAACATATTACTTGCATACTTGAGTCAAAATGAAACACCTTTCTTGGCAAAGTCAGAGTGAGAAAGTGTAAGAGGCAAGACATTTTGGCAAATCTGATTCAGGTTATGGTAGAATCTACATTATCATAAACATCATAAAGTCTGCATATATAAACAAGCTGAGAAAAATCCAATTTTAAACTATGTTTAAATATTTAAATAATGATTTTAACAGAACAAGTATGTGCAGGGTGCCAGTTATTATTGGATTGTGTATAAATATATATGTGTGTGTGTATATATATATATATTTGTAATACAGAAAAATGTGACTTGCATATATCCCACTTTAATCAATGTCTTTGATTGAGCACCAAATACTGTAGGAAAAATCTGTGATCTTAATGATATCAATGCCTCCAAGGTTTAGCCTCAAACACAAGATCACCTGCCTGTATGGGCAAACTGACTTGGAAAGAATGTTTAAAACTTTTCTAAGTTTCTAAAGAACTACCTGATGGGCAAAACTCACCTTGATCACTCTGGTGCCCAGAGTGCAGATGAGATTTCTAGGAAGTGAAATTTTATGTTGTTGATTTCTCTGCATTTGAACAAAAGTAGGAGAAATTATAGGTGACTGAAAGGCAACAAAGAGCAGGTCAAAAATAATTTGGACATGACATGTAACCTTGGTAAAAAGAATACAACAAGGACCTTAAGCAATGGTAGGGAGAAAGGAGTCAGCAATTGATGAAGAAATATTTTGAAGTCACGTATGAAAATAATCTGGTAGGGAATAAAAACTAGTCTGGGATACCAGATATGAACCATGTACTGCTCTGGAATGTTGTTCCCAATGTCAATACTGTTTTTCAGTGCACATCAAAAAATTAAGTGAAAATGATAATATAGAGGAGACTTAGAGATTTCTTGAACTTTCAGCATTTTCCAGTTAAGCAAAGAAACTGGGGGAAAAAAGAGGATTGGGTAAGGCACAATTTGGAAATCTTTCTAGTGTTGTTACACTTCACAGGATTCAGCTATTGCTGCTCGAGAAATTATGAAAGTTCTAGGAATCCTGTAAAGTACATTTTGGCATCAGTTCTCAAGTGATTCTTTTGGGAATTGACAAATTAGGAGAAATGTTAAGCTTCTGCTCAGTAGTAATGCCTTTTATGTTGCTGCAGAATATAGTGCCAGGAAAAAAATGAGTGGATTTCCTAGACTTGTTTTTGACATGTCCACCTGTTGTTGGTACCAGCAATTTGTGTTGTCCAGGACTCCTTGAAGTACTGGAGGAGGAACAGGGAGGGATTACATACATGTCCCATCAGAGAATATAAAGCTGTTGATGTATTGAACAGTCAGAAACAAACACAGTTCCCCAGAGAAAACTGACAATTAACATTTATTTATATTTGAGTGTATGTTTTTAAAATTAACATCTGTGCAGAGAAGATGGATAAAAGTTTTCAGAGCGGAATATTTTTGAGCATTAGATTCTCTCTGGGCAGCAGAAAGAATACCTGTTCTTTATGTCCAAGATGTATCAAGAGCCCTGGAGGTATCAATATATCTAATGTTCATGATGAGAGAAAGGGATACTAAAAAGATATGTGAAATGATGAGATACTTGGAAATAAATTAAACTAAATTTCCAGAACCAATAACTTGTGTGGCAATGCAAAAAGTAAAAGAAATCCATTTCACTAAATGTTGATACTGTCAAGATTGCTTGTAAAGTGCTTTTTATAAACATCATGCAGAATGGGAGGCACATCAACAGCTCTTTTGGAAAGGTTCATTCCTATTAAGGAATAAGCAGAAGCAGAATAGAAAAATTCCTCTGCAGATACTTGATTTGGTGTACATGGACTGTGTAGTTAATTCCCTAAATGGCTGAGCAAGATACTGTGCGGGAAGGAGGAGGAGTAGTAGAAGTATCTCTTTGATGTTCATGTCTTAATCCGGAATTGGGTTTGATTTGGTGCTTGGAGTGGCAAGACTAAGCCTATGATTTGCAGAATTGTAAAATCTATACTATTACTGGACTGTAATAGAAAAAGAAGCCAAACAGGTGGTTCTCAGTTGCACATCAAAGTAATTCAATTTACATTTTGTGCTGTTTCTGGTTCAACTCGTGAGAGTTACAGGAAAACTGGGCTCTAGAAGTGAATTTGTCATTGGACACCATTTTTGGATTTAGTTCCAGATCAGATACATAAAAATAAGCGTCTGCCCATCATCTGGGAGTCTAAATTCACAGCATAACAGCAGGTCTTGATTCAGTTGCTTAAACATAGTTATCTGGTGCCACTTGAAACTCAGACTTTCCTGCTGCAAACTGTTGGTCCAGAAAGGCTTGGATTTGCCATGTCCTATGTCACATTTACAACATTTGTGCACCTTGATAGCCAAAAGCACCAATTTTAGACAACTGAATTGAATCTGCAGTAAGTAAAGTTACTGGACCCTAAGATACGTTGAGCAGATCAGTACAAAGTCACCTGGTCCCCACCACTTTTTTTTACTAGCCCTCCATTGCCTGTAGTAGGAGCTTGGACACTTGCTTTGCATGTAGACACCCAAAACATGCCTTTTAATTCCATGCTGAATTCTACCCTGTGTGTCTGGAGCAGTGCTTAGGGACTCAGTTCAGTTGCCACACCAAGATGCCCACTGCCACTGGAGATGCTGTAAGCATCTGTGATAGCAGTGTGGCTTTGGCAGAGATGGCACAGGACCTACAGTGTACCCACACCCTTCTGGAGTGGTAGCTGGATGCAAGGCAGGCAATCCTAGGCTGTCCCAATGGCAGTAAATACTTATTTCTAGGCAAATAAATATTGTTTTATCTGTGAAGATTGGAATAAAAGGCTAGCAAGAACCTTAAAAAAGTTCCAGAACAGAGCCAGGTTATTAGGATGCTCCAATTCGCTTTTCAAAAAGAATCAGTTTTGTTAAAAGATTTAACTGACTTTCAGGTCTATTTTTAAAGGAAGAAAATTAATGTACTAATAAGAGTACTTTATAAGATACAGTTTTTAAGTCCATACAAAAAAGGACTCTGAAGACAATCACTCTAACGGGATTTAGCTCCAGGTGAGGTCTGTAACCAGAATGGCACAGGTTCACTCAGTATCGGGGTTATAGCTGGGTTTGGATCAGCTGCACCCACCCACTGCAAGGGATTCAGAATCAGTTCTTTAAATGGTGGAATCACTGAGAAAGCAGTTGCTTTAATGGGATTTTCTATTCTCCTGTGCTTAAAGCATGGGAAAAGCACGATTTTACTTGAAAGGGATCCTAAATGGAAGGACCGCCTTAGGACTCTAGAGTGAGTTCAGATTTAGATATTCAAAACTAATTACCCTGAAATGCAGACAAATTTAAATTCTGGAGCTGGTCAACTCCTAGTATAATTTTATAACTAATACTCATTAAGTGTATTTTTAACAATAAAAGGTAATGCTGAGTTTTTCTGATGAATATTGCTGATACTGAGGTTGTAGCTCGTGATGATGAAATCATTATATTCAAAAGTCAAACTTTGTTTTGTGTGTGGTATAAACAGACAAGTTTGAAACCGTGTTTTTGCCACTGCCTTAAAATGTGGTCTCATGATTATTTTGTACATGTGGTAAAATTTGCTACCTTGCCCCAAATCATCAAAGGACCAAGGCATATGCTGAAATAAGCATTAGTATCGTGTTACCTAAAATAATAGAAAAAGCTCAAAATTGGACAGTTTTAACCTTGCACGTATTAAAGCCCGCAGTGTTACATCTGCAATGAAGTTTCTACTGATGCCAAGATACAGTATTTTAATGTTATCAAGCTTAAGGAATGTGCAAAGTACATCCTCTTATCTCTCATTGCTAGGAGAAATGACACTGCTCTAAGATCTCAGAAGGTGATTGCAGGATATCAAGTATGCAAAGACAGGCCAAGTTGAAAAGTCTTCAGAGGTCCCTGCTCTCAGTATGCAACTTCCAGATAAAGTTGAGAGAAATTAAATCCAGTGCTTTCTGTGGATATAAATCCAAATTTCATCTGATGGCAAGTTTCCCTTATTGAGTGGTTTTAGCAGCTTTCAGACCTTGGTTCAAGGAGAACAGAAATAATCTGTAAATTATGCTGTAGCTATTATGGCTATTTATTCATACGGTAAAAAGGCAACATTATTCTGTCAGTAGATCTCAGCATCCTGGAAGGCACAGAGAAGACCTTGAAAAAGGGAATATATTTTCAGGAAGATTATTTATCTCACTCTCCAAAATAATCAATAGGTTAATTAATAGCCTATTTCAAAAAGTACTAAGATTCTATACTATTGATTGTTTTCATAATTAAAACATGGGAAATTCTAAATATCAACAATTTTAGCGCAAATGGCTTCATTAACATGCGGCAGAGAACATATGCCTACATCGTTGATACTATTTTTCTTGTTTAATCCATGGCAGCTACGCAAACTGGCAGCACTTAACATGATTATGTCAAGATCTCACACAAGTTAGCTCACAGCCAAGGGCTGACATGTAGAGTCAATATGCCAGGGCTAATTATGTTGATGTCAAAAGTTACCTTTCTTATGCATGTTAAATGTTTCACATAGATTAAAACATGCTTGTGTACTGTGAATTTTACCCAAAAGATTGCGCCAAAAGGTCAGCAATCTTTGATGCGATTTAATTACAATATTGTTGATTATGTGTGCCTTGTAATCTGATATTATGATCAAAGTCAAGTGTGAGATTTGGGAAAAAAGTATGTATTATGACTTTTAATTATAATTTTTGCTGGATGATTATGCCTAGGAGGACTAGTACAGCCTGCACGTTAATGTTTGAAAGGAATGCTTCTGCTACATTCGCTGTGCTTTGTTTTCAGTAGATCAGAGATTGAAGGTATTCCCACACAGTTTTCTGTGAGATTTTTTGTGGTACATGGCATGCACATGAAAAGAGGAACATGCTCATGTAAAGAGGAACAGAGCTCCCAGAAATCCTCTTCCAGTCTCCAGATTCAGACTTGTAACATTTTATTACAGTAGAGAAGTGTTCAGGGCTTCCAGGTCTCCACTCTGATTTCAACGTGTTCTCTTACTACTAATGAAAGGCATATTGATTATTTTCCAGTACTTAAAATGCTTTCTTATCTTCTTCTGTTCAGATTTTAAAATGGACACAATGACTTGGAGCTACGAGTGTATGGCTTAGCTTCTGGGACAAGCACGAATACAAGTGCACCAAAGAATAAACACCTGCCTCCTTTATCTGGTTTTCTTCAACCTTCTTAAAAATTGTACAACTTTTTGGCTTACCTTTTCGGAGGCACCATCTCTGGTCAAGATAATCCATAATTTTTCCCTCCTCCTCTGTTACCAGTATGCTTGCTAGTTTACGAAAATTATAATCGTAAGGAGAATTGGTATGAAAATACATCACATGTCCCAAAAGTAACTTTCAACTTTTGCTTGATCATATTTTCATTATGAAGTGGAAATGTAGTTTCTGTCGGGTTTAAGTAGTGCAAAATTGCCCATTTGTCCCCTTTTTCTCGCTGGCTGCTCCTAGTGAAGTCACCATCCTAATTTCTTCTAGGAAAATATCTGCCAGAGGCTGGAGACATGCATGTTGCCCATATCTTCTGCTTGGGTTTTTTTGTATACATGGCTGAAAGAGATGCGTGTAACTGCCAGTTGTCATGCACACATTGAATGTATGCAAGATAACTGATATTCTGGAAATAGAAATGGCTCTTCTTCCAGTGTAAGATTGATTATCAAACCAGATTAATGAACTATTTTTTTTTTTTTCATGACTGAGAAATCAACTTTTTATCCTCTTTTGATGGATAAATGTGTCGTGGCACAGCTGAATTCTTTAATCCCTCTTTCCATTACTCTCCCTCCAAATACATTTCTCCAGTAATGACAGTTCACAGAAAAACTCTCCAGAGGGATATAACATCCTGGCATCAGTATTTCTTTTTGGAAGCAAGTATTCTGAAGAGCTCTCCTTGTTGCCTAATGAACCAAGCCCCAAACCTTGTATTTCATTATGGTTATGATTCCTTAACCCACTAGAGTCTCTCATCAAAATGTGGTCTCATTAAGTGAAAAAGACACTGTGCACCACTCCATTAAAATGTGCTAAGCTAATTTGTTGTCTGACGTGAGATGAAATGAAATATAATTATTTCAGATCTGTTCCTAGTGGACTGTAGCATACATCATAAGCTGGGAAAATATGTAAGACAGTTTGGTATTCCTAGTTTTGGAGGCCCAAATCTGAATGTGCATCTAAAGTACTGAGTCTAGAAAGGCATTGTCTTCTTTTGTGTGAGGAGAATGGGAACTCTGTGTTGTGGTCCAGATTCAGACTGGACTTCTGCAGCTTTGAAAGAAATTTGCTGCAGCTTGCATTATGCCTGATGTTTGCACTTGTATCCAGGAGGTGAGGGAGCAAGGAACCTTTCTCCAAATGCATGCACAGACTGTGGGCATGAGTGCAGGCTCTAACTTGTTTCCTGTGAGGGTCTGGTTTTTGCACTGTCAGTTGGGAGATCTAGAGAACAATTCTTGTACTTTTGCAAATAGAAAGATCAGGTGAGCTGCAACATGCTTTGATATAGTAAACAATGTATTTGCCCCAAGGAATCGGTGATAAAATTTAAAGATTGGGAAGGGGAAGAAAATACTTGCAGCAGAGTGGCAGAGGTGCTTTGGGAATCTCTTATCGAGGGAAAATCCAATAAAGATCAGATTTACAAACAGAAATCGAGGCTTTGAGTATGCAATTAAGTACCTAATTTAAACGCAGAATGTCTGTAACTAGGGCATGTAAACTTAACTCATAAGTGGGTGTTCAGCTTGCTGTCTACATATAAGCTGTCTGAACATACACTTGTAACACCTGCATATGCATACAAAACTAATTGTTGTAGACCCCTATTTCAAGCACAGCAAGTATGGCCTCACATTTCTGTAAAGTGCTAAAATTTAAAATATTATTAAATGATTTCTTTGAATCGTGTTTTGAAAAGACACATTGTAAATGACTTTGTAGGTTTCTAGAGGCACTAATGATAATCACTGAAAGGGTGCAAAAGGATGAGATCTTTATACTGAACTGCTTTCCTTCCTCATCTGGGAAGGTGATATCCAAGCATCCCACACAGCTGTTAGCATTTTCAATTGAAGGCTTCCACATTTGTGAATCAGTAAGTTGCTTCTGTTGTCCTGTGTTATGTTGCCCATACTATCAGGATGATAGGGAAGGTCATAAGATGGAATATGAAGAGAAAATATATGGAGAATTAACGTGGTATGTGGCATTAAGCCTTTTCCTTTGGACTGCACCATGTCAGGAGTCAGGAAACACACACTGGACCTCTCTGTAAAGAGTCTGTAAAGATGTTGACCTAAGCATCATATGGGTCACTGAAAACTTGAACAATTCTTGAATATTTCAGCCCATTTAATTCCTCAAATGCCACTTCAAACATTATGTACATGGTTGATACAACTGCATAGTGAGTTCCCTTGGGTTTTTTGCTCACTGAGAACTAATTTGACTCTTCCTGTGACTGGGAACAGTATTCCTGTTTGGCTTAAACGCAAAGATTTGCAGGAGAAGAGAAAACTAGAGAAAGATTTGTAGAAAGCTACAGGAGGCCTGACACCCAAATCCAAATGTGACGTTGCTTACAATTACATAAATAGTGTTCCCATGCATTTATCCCAACTATAACCAATAGCTAATAACAAATTATAGGGGCCCAATGGGATTTATGCACAGAGGTTTCTATACAGGAATTTGTGTGAATAAAAATTACTATTATTTCTTTTTCTACCCGAAGAAAGGAAACAATCGAATTCTTGAAGAGAATATAATTTTCTTCCATTTAGTTTTAAATGGCATTAGCACAGCAGTCAGATTTTGAGGTGAAAGATAAATACTTCTGGACTTAGTCTGTAAATGTACAAAACACTAGACAATAAATAGAACAACTCCCTTGCCTTTGTATTTCAAAGGGCATTAGCATTTTGCTGTATAGGCGGATGGCTTCTCAAACTGTTTTGTCTCCAAGTGACCTATGCCATTATTTTTAAACTGTGTAAGTAACCTCTGAATGCTAAAAAACCCTAAAAATTAAACGTTAAGATTATTTAGAAGACGCTTTGGTATCACAGGATATTAACACTGTTAATTGATGATCACTTCTGATGGTGCTGTACCTTCCACAGATGAAATTTAAGAGATTATTGTGAACGTGTAACAGTATGGAGAAAACCGTCTAGCTCTGTCAGAAGAAAAGGATATGTAATAGCATTAATCCTTAAACTGCATTTGGAAATACGCAGGAAAGCCAGTGTCGTGTAATTATAAAAGGCAGCAGTAACGATGTGACAAAGACAACCCCATGTGGTCATCTCCAGCGATTAGAAGGAAGGAAACCAAATAAATAAGGGCAACAATCCAGTTCTCAGTGGTGGAGGAAGCGCCTGCCTGTGTGCAGGGAGGCAGGGCAGGAGACAGCGGGGACAGGCGGGGAGCACCAATGGGCGCTGCAGGTGCATGGGCGGGCAGGACAGGTAACAAAGGGCGAGGGTGGGGCACAAAGGGACAGGATGGGAAGGTCTCGGCTCAGAGGTTGCCTTCAGCTGCCTCACACTGCACCACTGTAACTTCTGGAGTCTGAATGCTGCATTGTAGACTTCATCTATCTCGATTTGTAGACAGGAGAAAGATTTCCTTTTTAATCAGGGCATGCTGCAGAAAACCCAGAGGAGATTATTGCTTCTGGTTCACGCTTTTTGTTTTCTAACAAAGAAGGCTATCTTGTTACTTTCTTATACTAGGTCAGAGCACGTATACAGCATCTCACATGTCAAGTGGCTTTAATTACCCTTCTAAAAGAGAGTGATTAGAAATAAAGAAAGTAGTGTTAAATCTTTGGACTGCTACTGAGGTTTTCCTGGACTTTCATTGGATAGATTCTTTTGACTGCAGTGAGAATTTGCCCGAGTGAAAAAAGAAAAGAACCTTTGGTTTTAGCTTTAATTACTGAATTGAGCTACAGGAGAAATCAATGTCACATTCACTTAAATTTGCTGTATTGGAGCCTGCTGTAGGCCTCATGAAACCACTGCCCTGCCTTTGTTACCCGTGCACACCTCAGATGCTGATTTTTTTCACTGTTTCCCTACAGGTGGATTGCTACAGTTCCAAGTAACTGCAAGATGTGTCAGCAGCTGCTGCCGTTATTGATAAATTGTGCAGCCACTTTGACTAGGACACACTGAGGTGCCTTTGAGGTAGCGAAATAAGAGGATTTAAAGGCAAAGCCCTAGATAGAGTGATGTATGAAGTGCTCAACCTGCCTGGATGTGAATGGTTGTGTTAGGTTGATAGCTGTGCTATAATGTGTTCACAGTAATGTCTTACTGAAGGCAACACTACATAGTTTGAAAGGTCTGGGTAAGCACTGTATGGCTGCACCCCTCCTCAAACAGACCTTAGGGCAGTGTCTCACCTGCTTCCCTCCCTTTTGGGGGAAGGGATGAATTTTTTTTTTTTATTTCTCAGGGGACAGTTTGCTCCCAGTGATGTGCCTGATTTTGTCTGTTCCTCCTTCCCTCTGGCTCTTTGTTTACTGGGAAGACCTGAGTTTACTGCCCTTTCTCCTATAAGCAGGGTTAAACACAAGGAAGGCTCGGTCTCCTCTTTATTGCCCTGCATACAGAGAGCTGTATCATCCCTCTGGGATCCTTCCTTCAACTTTTGGATTTTGGCATGGGCTTTTGCTGCTCTTTTCCTTTTCTGTCACTTACAAGAGGATGTTTTTTCCTGTGTTTTTACGGGTTTGGATCTGATGGTAAAAAGATCAATAAACATTGAAATAAAAACACAGTAAAAGTAAAGAGGGACCCACACATAGAGCCCAAGGATGTGCGCTCTTTTGGTTATGTACTTAAAAGGCCCATTACATTTCTGTGCAAGAGGGAATGATTGCTTTTGAAGGTATATTCAAGGATATTCACAATATGCTTTGTGAATATCAGTGGATGAAGACTTACATTTAAAGTAGTCAAAGATAGAAAAAAAATTGACACAGAAACAACTTTTCACATTACACGAGTTACGAAAATGTAGTACAGTATGAAAATGTACTGTCACTATCTGATTCAGAGGACAAGCAAGGAGGAAGCAACTAGTCACATTGAAAAGGCAAGCATTAGGATTAAAAATTAGAAAAGAAGATGGTGCCATTTTGCTTGAATACCCAACAGGCTGGTTTGCACTTGGTAAAGCAAAACCTTTTGCTGATATTGTCACATTGTTTTTAGCTGACATTTGGAAGTATACATCTATGATAAACATGTAGGAGAAATAACCTGTATTGAGATGACAGGAGACATGATTAGATCATGAGCAATCCAGATCCCTCAGCAGAGAAACGATATTCACACCAGACTAAGATGAAACTAGACAGGTTGTGAAGAGATTAAGGTTTGCATAACACAAAGCTGGGAGCTGGTCTCACAGCATGATACAGGCTTATAAAGCAGGCTTTCCTCTCTCCATCCAGGAACCTTCAAATCACTCACCCTGAAGGAGATGATTGCTGAGAATTTAGGCAGGGTGCCTGGCATGTCTATGAGCTTGTGGCTGACAAGTGGCAAAGCAGAGCACTGAGGTTATAGCACGTGTGGTAGAGTGAGACCTGGTGGGCTGGAGGTTACAAGGGGCTGCCTAAAATGCATAAATACTCAGGATGTTCTGTTCTGCTGGTAGAAGTCGATCTGGCTTGTAGACTAATTTAGAGAGAGTTTGCCTTGGAGGCATGACAAAATGTTCTCAACCCTCCTCTTACACAGACATAACATTGATGTTGTGCTGAGTTGCTGAACATGTCTTCACCATGACCTGTGATGCAAGGTATCAAAATGTTTGGTGCCAGTATATCTTTGTCATCCTGAATTTAAACATCATTTAATATCTCCCAGCTTTGTTTCTTTCAATTATGTAGCATTGACTGTTTACAGAAGAGATTTTAAATAATCATATAGTGGTTTTTTGCAGAAAAAAAAGGGTTCTACAGTTCGTAGTTTTGTACCTCACTTTTACTTGGCTGAAATTTCAAACTGATGTCAAGTTTTTGCAGAAGCAGTTTGGTAGAGACCTAGGATTTTTATTTACTTGTTTCTCAACTGGTAGAGTTGTTTTCAACAAAAAAAGTCCAGAGTTTTCCTCTTTTTCATTTTTCATCATGATTTAATTCTTTTTGCTCAAATCCAAAATGTCTGCAAGAGAAAAGATAGTGCATTCAGTTGAATTAAACATACTTCAAACAGTGAGTAGATTATCGGATGTTTATAATGTATGTTTATAATCATAGCAATCTTTTCTCTCTGCAGCTATTAGGTCAATTTGCTTTTTAAATTTAGGGTCCTTTGTTACATTTCGGTTGTCATGCCTCCTTGCTACCGTCTCCAGATGTCTCAATAATTGGAAATAGAGTAGGGATTGCACATCATTCCTACAGGGGACACAGATGAAAGGATCAAGGCTGAAGGGATAACACATGAAAAGAAGCAGAAGGAATTATTATTGCCAAGTCCAACAAGCGTTCAGAGCAGGGTGTCAGAATGGATTGACTTCAATAAAAAAAAATTGCCCTAGTAACAACTGAGTTAAATGTATGAGTAAGAACCTCAGGAATTGGACTATTGTTTGATATTTCCACAATCACTTTGCAAGTCAGTCAGCATTAGTGACTGTCTGGAAAGCTGACACTGTCTGACATAGTTTGGTTGTTAAGTACTGGCAATGATCAGCCTTGTTTTGAAGGACCATTTGGGGTGTAGATTACTGTCTTTATCCTTGGCTTGTTTACTGCTATGTTCTACCTCATCTCATACTTGCTACAATCCATTTTAAAGTCTGCTTCGAATATGAATACTTTGTGGTAGTGTCACCTTCCCTAACAGCTCTTCAGCACACTTTGTCCTCATGCATAACTTATATAATGGTGAATGGAAAACAGTAGTACTGGATGTAGCCTGTGAATATATTTTGTAGGTCTGACAGCATGTTTGGACTTCTACTGGAACTGATAGAGCCTGAAATTATTGAAAACTCACTCTTCTATTTTTTGTTTCTTAACCCAAGTCCATTCTTATTGAGCTGCACTGCAGGAGCAGGCAAATCTGTAGGTGGCATGGAAAATTTTGCTTTTTATTGGTGTGGATACATAACCAGAGGGACTATAGCCTAGTGCAATGGTGTCCTGATAAGTGTCAATGCAAAAATACTTCTTTAATAAACTTGTTCCCACTCTGCAGGAGCTATAGATTTATTTATAATAATGACATTAAAAGGAGATATTTCCTAAAGGTCAAAGACAAAGCTTGAAATAGGACAAGTGATATATATTTCCCTGGCATTGGGGTTTCTCTAGGCTTGAATCAGGTTTGCCAAAGTGTCAGCAGCTTATGAAGTTGAACCTTGACTGCTTATAGTTTCAATCCATTTCTCTCCCCAGCACTGCAGCAACCTTTTCCTTACATCAGAGACCACATGGGACCTTGGCCTCCCAACCTGTTCTGGCTCAAGAGGCGGACCCAGGGTACATGGTTACCACTCTGTTACCTTCTCTGGCAAAGAGAAGGGATGTAACTGGAGCCCAGGCATCCCATGGGTGCTACAACCTGTGCTTTAGCCTGGGAGTGGTGAGGAGTGTTAGCTAGAGCAAGAGCAGACCTTTCACTTCAGGCTTCCAGATCGAAGAACTGCAAAACAACAACAACTGCAACTTTTGTTGTTGTATCACAATTCTTCACGGAGCTCACCATGATGGAGCACTTAAGATGCTGTCAGGAAAGAGAGTAGTGTGAGTAAACCCCAAATCAGTGCATTAGCTGTGGAAACAAGAGAGCTCTTGGCCACCAAAGATCATTGCTGTTGGACTTTAAAGAAGCAACAGCCCAGCCACCTAGCAACTTAACTCTGAATTGTAGTACATCTGCCAGAATGGATTCCTATAACTGGCAGGAATCAAGAAGAAATTAAAACACTGCCCATCATCAAAATACACCGTTAAGTAGACCTTTTTGTGAATCCAGCCATAAGCACCATTCCCTCCCTCACAGCAGCCTTAATTACATGGGACAAAAGGTATAGTTGGATAATTAGGCAGACCATAAAATAAAGTCTTGTGTGCACCTTCCTGTTCTTGTTTTCATGCCAGGTGGGTCAGTTCACAGATGTGAAATATCTTTTCAGAAGTCACTTGTAATCTGTTTTCTTTCTTTTTGTGAACATCATCACATTCATGCTTTAATTGATACTATTTGAACCATAGGTGGATGTTAATTAGACAATTATTCAAAACCCAAAGGAATTACATGCCCAAATACCAACCTGTGTCATAGAGGATGTGTCTCTCCTAGGTGGACTTAGCACACCACGCACGTTTCACCACTGCACTGAAGAATATATTCTGGCTAACTGATAGATGGGGAAAGAAGAGAGTAACAAACTGGAGTTTTGGAAAATATGTCCAAGGAAATGTTTTTCTGGAGAAAGGTTTAGGGAAAAAAGCATAAATTATACCTGCTATGATTCAGATTATAGAGCCACTCAGACATGCAAGTAGCCAGCTTTGACAGATAAGAACTGAAACTGTAATTTTTTTCTATATAGGAACTTTACTTCAAACATAAGTCTGATTTATTATTTAGGAATCAAACGCCTTGACATGCTGCCTCACATCCTTTCTTTTACAGTAGTGCCGTATTTTTTCTGCTGATATTGCAACATTTGCACTGAATTTCTTAGCTCTTCAACACAGCTTGAAAAAGAGCTTGCAAAAATACTGAAAGAGAGCGATTGGTTTTCCTCTTTATCTGTCTGTCTCTTCCATTAACACCTTCTAATATTTTTTCTGGAGCAGGTGATGGGGCTCGAATGGTCTAACCAGCCCTGGCTAAACTTAGAAGGACTGTAGCAAAATAGGGTCCCCTATGGGAAGCCTCATGGCCTAGCCGTGTTTTATATGTTGCATCCACACAGGTCAGAAAAGCTTTTACCTTTTCAAATTGTGCTTTAAAGATTCCTGTACTATTTCAGACATTGTCAGATACCACTTTGGTTCAGCTCACATAGAAGGTAGAATCTCAGTAAGGCTGTAACTTTGGATGTAATTGCAGAAGACAAAATTTCAACAGATTTCAATAGCTTCTTGGTAGTTTGTGTCTTTACCAGTTTTATCTGCTTGTCGAGGACACTGAAAAAAACCAGTATAGATTTTGGCATGAAGAAAACATCCTTTATTTTCTTTGAAAGCCCAGACAAAATCTGAGATGGGTGTCCTTGAATAAAACAAGTATGACAACTAAGAGGAATCTTAGTGAGCAAATGGTGTGGAATACACTTTTCTAATTTTCTTGGCATTTCACAATATTTCAGAATGAGTGGGAGTGGACCTAGGTTTCTCGGGATCACATTAAGGAGATGCTTTATGAAACAAAGGGATCTAAACCACTCAGCTTCCAGTATGTTATCTCCTTCCCTTCCCTAATAAATCTTTCACTGTTATGAAAGTCACATACCTACATTTAAGATGTTATTCTAGTGTTACTTGTTTTCTCACAGCAGATGAACTCTGCTTTCATCTTTCAATGATGGCAAATGTAGCTTAGAGATTTTAAAATGGAATTAGGAGTGCCTGTGTTTTCATTGATATTTATGATGCAGGCTTGAGAGGCAGCAAAAAGGTAGAAAAAACATGGTGGAAAATAAGTGTGCCTTTAAGAGTTATTATTTTTTGTAGTACAGGGTGTGTTTCGCGAATACTATATGTGAAGATGTGGCTTTCATTTTTTAAAATCTAAAACTTGGGTAATTTGCTGCAGTTGTAGGTGGTGTCTGAGGCAAGTGCTGTCTGGAGCAGCACCGAGTGAACTGGCATATTTACAGGGTGGAGCTGTTCTGAGAACACTGCCGCAAGGCAATCTTTACATGTACATATCACAGAAAATCACAATTCAGAGCCTGTGACTGCTGTTTAAATATGATGGGAGAGTAAAATGAACAACAACAACAACAATAACAAAGTAAAAAAGAAAGAGAATGCGATTACCTGAAAACTTTGTTTCTGGCTAATGGCTTGCAGTCTCTGAGGGAAAGGGTGCACAGGAGCTTCCTGCTCCAAGGGAAGCCAGGCTGGAAGGAAAGGCTGGACAGAACCCAGGTGCCATGTGAGCCTTGTTTCCTATGTGAGCAAGCAGCTCTGGAGGAAGGATAGGGGTGATGAGGCGTCCCGCAGTGAGCCCTGCAGGACAGCGGGCAGCTGGCCTCTTCAGCACCTCCCCTGGGGTGGCCCACCCTCTGTGAGAAACTTGGCTGAAAAGGCTGAAATGAGGCCAGTCGCTCATTTTCCCACATTCCCTGGTTCTACCTGGGAATTTACTCAGTTATTTTAGCTGCAGCTCCAACGGAGAGGGAGGATACTCTCTCATTGCTCGGATATGGGAGGTAAGAAAGGGGCTGGACGCCTCTTCCCTCCATAACACTCCGGGCACTTTTCTTAACCCCACAAGGCCTGCTTTGTTTCACCAGCCCGTGTGCCACAGACCTGTCTGGTGGCGGGGAGTGACAGCTCTCTCTCGATCTGCAGCAGCATTCACTGCTGCTCTGATAAGCAGATTTGATTTCAAATGAACTTGAAACACAAGATGACAGTTTGGGAAATGTAAAATTGAAATATGAATGGGTTATGTGCTACTGCATGTGTGGGGGAGGAAAACGTGATAACTGAGCAGTTTAAATAGCAGGGTTCCCCTCTGTTTCTTTTCTTCCTAGTGCTTGTGGTAAATTACGGGCTTAGTACTCAGACTCCAGTGCATATTTTACCACCTTGTTTCATAAGTCTGAATACAGCATTTAGTGGGAGGACAGCCTGTAATTATGTTGTAAGTTATCAAACAAACTGCAGATGTATAAATGTAAGGGTAGGCTTAACTACTTTGTTTTGAAAGGGAACTTTAATATTAAACAAATGTGTACTTATTGGAAATGGCAGTGTTGAAAGCCTGCATTGTGAATCTGACTTAATAAACCTAATCTTTCCCTAAAGCTCTGTATATTATGGAGAAGTAATAAGATATCTTGACTAACTAAAATATTTTCCTTCATCTTTGAAAAAGAACCCTGCTACTAAAAGTAATTAATTGTTTGATTTAAAGCGTCCCATGTACATGACCAGATTTTTAATATTACCTGTGCAGATATGATAGATTGCAATAAAGAGGCAAATGCATGAACAGTGTGTAGTTCGAACACATAATTTAAATGTTTGTGGGCATTTAGAGAGAGGAAAAGTAATATACATTTGCATCTATTTTTAGAAATCCTTCCTGCAATAATCAAGCTTTGACAAACAGAGCTAGATATGAACCTCCACCAAAAATTGCATCTGAACCTAGGGCAAATATTTAATATTTCTCAAGAGCTGTGCTTTGTATTTCTTCACTTTCTTCATTGCCTTCTTTTTCCTTTTATTTTTTCCTTCACCCAGGACAGAGTAGGAATATCACAAGCAATACACAATTTTTAGAATAAGTCTAATTCATCTTAAAGATGATGTGCCCTGAACATTATTGTTCAGCCCACTTTTATAGGTACAGTAGATTTGGATTATTCATTCACACGCCAGTGGAGCGTGGGTGTAATGGGCATTTCTGTAAGCCAATATGAACCACTCTCAAACCTTTCAAAGTTTTCCTGCTTTTTACTCCTAAATAAGAACAAGCTGCTGGTATAGGTACTGTACAGGAAATGTGCAACGAGGATAAAGGTTTTGTCCTTTAAAACCACAGAGATGTTAGTTTGAGTGAGCAGATAGACAAAATTGATCTCTTCTGATTATCTGAATAATGATAATAGAAAGTCCTGACATTTAAAACTTATTTGGTGTGGAGAAATATGCAAATCTGGGACAAACAGGAATCAGCATGAACTATTCTGAGTTGGTGATCTGGCCTTGAAACCCATGTCATTACTGTTCCAGTGGGTTTGTTAATAATTGGCTATACATATTTAAGGAGCAAGGGAGCAGAAGGTACTTGTGAAGGTAAGCAGTGAAGGAGCAATGTGTTGTTCACAGTACTGAGGAGCAGAAGAAAGGAATGAGAGAGAAAAGGAGTGGAGCAGGGAAATGGGAGCCTTGTAATTCACATGGCTCTCGGTGGGAAGACTGTCTAGAGACCAGGGGTGGTGACAGATGGACACAGGGAGCCCATTCACTACTTGTACTTGAGGTATTTGCTTTCTGTTGCAGTTTGACCTTTCATCCGAATATGTCAACTCACCTGCTGCGGAACCAGCATCCAGTGCTTGCATGGTCCGTAAGGACATGGATATTTTTTGCTGGATCAGGCACTTTGTACATCATCTAATACCTAAGGCATAAAAATTGTCATTACAGCCATCTGCAATTTTTAGCAAAGGTTAATGCCTTTAAAGGAACTTTCTCTTTTGTTTTTTGATTAATCCATCCTACAGCAAATACTGTGACTAAAATTTCTTGATGGAATATTTCCAATGCTGTTAAAGGGCCATAGTAAACCATGATAAAGTGCTCTCATATTTTTTTCTTTTTCTGTTAGAGAACAGAGATTTACAAAGAAGCCAGTTAAGAAGAGCATTAATGAATGACTGTATTAATTGTTTACAAAAGCAAAGAGCTAAGAACTTGCTGCAACAGGAAAATCAAGTTATAGAGAGAAGAGTTGCATTGCTTAACACTTTGAAAAGTATCTCTACAAACTGGCCCTTTCTCAAGAGACCAAACAACTGCTCTCAGGATATCAAGTGACTGCTTTATTCATGCTGAATTCAGAAAAAAATATGTTCTAATAGACATACCTGATGGCTTTCATGGTTAGATCAAGTTTCACCTTCAGTGCCTGCAGCTATGGGAGAACACATTAGGTTTTCCAACAACACCAAAAAAATTTTCTATGAAGGTCTCAAACCTTCTCCAAAACCTTTAAAAATTCCTTTTTCCAGTGAGTGAGTGTGACAGCTCAGAGAACATACCTGAAGACATGGTATAATGGGGAAGAAGGAGTACCTGGGCCTGTGCTGTGTGAGTGTTAAAAACAAACTGTTCATGCAAGAGGATGAAGGAATCTCAGCATGTAAGATCGGATCCTGATGTAATTTGTGAGTTATATGCACACTATGAGTCTTTTAGGTCTTAGTCTGAATTTAAGGGGCTGAAAGTTTCGGAGACAATAACCACTGCATTTCTGTAAAGAAATTCAGCTGGTGTTGCTTTCAATATAACAAAAGAACAAAACAGAAAAAATGTTTTCATTTAAAAAACGATGTTGTGTTAATTTTGAGCTTAATTATGCTTATTCAGTTAACTCCTATGTAATTTAGCAGCAAAGCTTCAACAGTTATATTCAGGCACTGTATTGAGTCCTGGGGACCCGGTCCTGATCCTATGTGCTCTACTGATCAAAACTCATAAAATCATCTGATCAACAGGCACAGCAAGTGCATATGTCCCTAATCTGTTCCAGTTGCAAGACAATGGGATTCGCATTAAAACTCAAAGGAAAGCCTAAGCTAAGTGTCCTTATATCGGATTTGAGGTAGTCTTAGGTTGTGCACATCGAGCGTTGTGATGATTCAGGTGATAGTTGTTAACTTCACAAAGCTTTTGTGGGTTTTAGATCAGAGCCCTCTGCTTCAGTAAGTTTTCGTAATTGACTCAAGATGCTTGTCTAGAGTCCCATGTAAGAGTAGGTAGATAAGCCTGCTGCTTGTGAAAATGTGTCACTACTAAAAAGATCTGCTGTGCATTATTATTTGTATTTTGACTGAAAGCAGAGACCTCAGCCCTGGAAACGGAATCACAGAATACGTTGATTTGGAAGGGACCCACATGGATTATCAAGTCCATCTCCCGGTCCTGCACAGGACCATCCTCAAGAGTCACACCAAGTCCCCGAGAGCATTGTCTGAATGTTTCTTGAACTCTGTCAGGCTTGGTGCTGTGACCACTTCCCTGGGGGAGCTGTTCCAGTGCCCAACCACCCTCTGGGTGGAAAACCTTTTTCTAATATCCAATTTAAACCTCTCCTGGCACAACTTCAGACCATTCCCTAGGGTCTGGTCACTGGTCACAGAGAAGAGATCATCAGTGCCTGCCCCTCCTCTTCCTCTCATGAGGAAGTTGTAGATTGCAATGAGGTCTCCTCTCAATCTCCTCCAGACTGAACAGACCAAATCACCTCAGTTATTCCTCATATGGCTTCCTCTCTAGACCCTTCACCATCCTTGTTGCCCTCCTTTGGACACTCTCTAATAGCTTAATGTCTTACATTGTGGCACCCAAAACTGCACACAATATTCAAGGTGAGGCTGCCCCAGTGCAGAGCAGAGCGGGACAATCCCCTCCCTTGCCCGGCTGGCGATGCTGTGCCTGATGCTCCCCCAGGACACGGTTGGCCCTCCTGGCTGCCAGGGCACTGCTGACTCATATTCAACTTGCCATTGACCAGGACCCCCAGGTCTCTTTCCAGAGTGCTGCTTTCCAGCCTCTCATTCCCCAGTCTGTCTGCACATCCAGGGGTGCCCCATCCCAGGTTCAGAATCCATCACTTTCCCTGTTGAACTTCATGATGGTTGGTGATTGTGCCATCCTATAATTTTGTCAAGGTCTGCACAGTCTCCTTGCCTTTGTGCTAAGTGTTGTTTATGATCATGATGTGACACAAATATTATTTCAAGTTACCTTCTGATCAAAACACCTGGTTTAGTATGAAATCTCTTCAATACTTTTAAGAGATGGCATGAAATCACATATACTACAATTTTTCATGACAGAGAACATTTTAATACCTTTCGTTTTAGCATAGGAAAAATGAAAATGTCCCTTGAAACGGCCTCTTATTTTAGTGGTATCTGTGCAATAATTTGGAAGCAGTTAAAAGTATTACTATATCCTTTGTTTCACTAATAGCATTCATTTATTGTGCTTTTATGCTTTTGTTTATGAAGATTTGGTGAAATGAGGAGCAGGACTAGAGAAAGTAGGACTAGAGAAAGTAGAAATTATTTTTTTGCCCAGAGTACAAATTAAGGACCAAAATGTATTACAAGTATGAATTCATCAGTGACAATCTAATTGAATCAGGATGTCTCTGACTGCTTGAGACTGGCGACAGCTGCTCTGTTAACATATATTTCTAGCTGTGTAGATACTGAGACACAAAAGAGGAAATTTACAATCCATGAATCTCTCAATGGAGACAACAAAATTGCATTGATCCTTTTAACCTCTTTCCCAGTAATGGTGGAGATATTTCCCATATGGCCAACTTTCAGCATGAAACTTCTAGTGGTGAAAGTCATCCACACATGCCCTCAATCTCTATAGGTAAAGGCCAAAAAACATTCAGATGCAATCACAGCCACCAACAGAGACAAGCTCCACTACTACCAGCACAATGAAGAAGCAAACTTGATGAACATATCAAATGTGTTCCTCAGAAAAACACATATTCCTTCATATGAGAAAAGGAAAACCAAAGAAAGCTAAATGAATGAGGAGTTTTGATGAACTCTTTTGTACTACAGTATTAAGAGACAGTATTTATCATTCATCTATGCCACAATAGCTGTAAGTAGCATGGAAATGAGCTGTAAGTGTGAAAGTCCAATGCAGTCTGTGCTTTGTGGCATCCACCACCATTGTTGTTCTTGAAGTGGCAGGGAGAGAGGATACTGCAGAAATTATAATTGGAGAATCTGCCTCTGTGGGCCAGGACAGTCTAATTCCACTCAGAGGTCTGCAGGGCACAGCAACCAGTGTATTGAAAACTGCTACTGATGCACCAAATAAGCATTTTTTAAAGTCAAAAGTATGTCAGTCACTCTGATGACTCGGCAGCCACCCAACAACCAGTAACTAGAAATGTGTGGATCAGCATTTGAGAGAAGTTTGTGAAATGAAGTTTTATTAGCTCTTCAGAGAAATTCATCATGCCACAATATCTTTCTTATTTACTTTTCTTGAGAAACTAATTTTTTTTTTAAGATACAAGAAGTAATTGAGCCCACAGTTTTCCACAGCTGAATGACAGTGGCTTTGAAAATCAGAATGTTCCTCAGATACGGTACTGCTCCTGTTGTAACTAGCTGTGAGAAACAGCTTTCTAGTGAGAGTGTTTCTCCTGCTTCTCAAATACACATTATCACTCTACAGAGACAGATTGTGTTGCATACAGACCTCATTTTGTATTAATGTAAAATTAATTGAATTGATTGGAAATTTGGTCTTGGTTCTTCCTCTCTGAAATCATGGAAAGTTTTTTTATCCTTTTAGTTCCCTCAGGTGCCACAGATTTTAGTATGAATTAATGACACCATTTTTATGTACAAAATCTGAAAGGAGCTTCTAGAAGTTTTATGAAAATCCACTAGAAGAAACCTAAAATTCCCCTGAGTTTTCGCAGTTATGCAATACAAATTTGTATATTACAAAGTTCTCCCGTTTCAAAGGAATTCTAGTAAAGGTTTGGTCAAGAACAGGCAGTAAGTGTTGGAAAATTGTCCAAGCTGCTGCCTTCTGTGTACAGTCTATGATAAAATCATAGAATCATAGAATGGTTTCAATAGGAAGAAACCATAAAGGTCATCTTGTTACAGCCCCACGACCACGGACTGGGATGCCACCTCCTAGATCAGGTTGTTCAGAGCCATGTTCAATCTGGTCTTATGCTCTTTCTTCTCCAAGACTGCAAGAAGTTCTAAAGTTTGTAAATAGTTCACCATTTACGAATGGTGAATAACTTGAATTTAGCGAGCATATTTTCTATTTATAAAATACCCAATAGAATGCTGTCCCATGCTTATCTTTCCTTCATATCCTAGAATAATCAATTAAAAATGTAATCTTTACATTCTGGAAAATCCTCTGTAGAAGTTGGATATTGGCTGTGAGACTGTTACATCTGACCTATTAGTCAATTATAATTGATTTGGAAATCAGCATGCTGCACACATTTTTGCTTGCACAACTTCTCTTCATGATAACTTACAGAGGAAAAGCACAAAAAATAGATGCAGAATTATGCAAAAAATCAAAAAGAAATAAATAATTTTGTGCATGTGTGTCTGCATCCATCCAAATGGTTCTGTAAGAAATGAGGCAAAACCAGTTTCAAGCTTTCAAAAATCTAAAAAGGGTGTTGCAAAACCAGGGAGAATTATGTACCATGTACTATTACTCAGATTGTGTGTGTCTTGAGGTTTGAATTTTCTGTGGGCATAGAAAGGTCAGAGAACTTAATGCTTGATCAAAAACTTGATCAAATACTAATCCCTTATTTGTTTTTAGTTTTGTCCATCAACTTCTACATGATTTGCATGATTTTTACTGACATTTGCTTTTCTGATTCCTTTGGCTTTTTAAAATTCCTCCTTGTACATAATATTTTGCACATTAACATGTGCTGTGGATCTGGTTCTGTAGAGTGCTCTCAAGCTAAGCAAAGCCCATCTTATCCCCACCGCCATTCCTGAAACAATCAGCACCTTCCTGTATTAGGTGCTTGTGGTCTGTCAGGCGAGTTGTGTTTTAAAAGAAAAGAAAAGCGCCTCATAAAAGCACACACATTTGATCTTTTCAACTATTTTTAGTTTGTGTCAATCTTCTATGGCCCTGGGCAACAGAGGCAAAATGCCAGCCTTGGCAATCTTTTCAGACACTCTAATATGCCAAGTTCTGGCAGCAGCACATTTTTATCAGAATTGTTTTCCAGCCTCAGTAAACTGCTTCAAATGCTGGTGTGCCTGTTATGGATATGACATCCGTGGAGACCACAATGATTGCAATCAAAAAGTAGCGGAGAAAATAGAAAGAGTTAGTGTCAGTTCTGATTCTCACTATCCCTTTCATCATGACAATAAATTAATACAGCTCAGCTTCTGCTCTGGTAAGCCTTTTCCGTAAGAACAGGGTATTAGAATCCTAGTGCTTAACATTCACAGTGAAATAGTCTGGTGTTACAAACGTAGTAGAAGTGTAGTATGAAATGCAAAAAAGTATGTCTGAGCAATGTCATGATAAGTATGTACATGCACAGAGGAGTCAAGAAATTCAAAGTGAGGATTCTCCCAGGAATTTTAACTTAGTCCCCTTCTACCTTGCAGAGAATTTTCTAACACTTTCTTTGGCAGCTATTTCTAGGTCTTCTTGCAGCGTGGATGTTGTGTTTGTCCTGGAAATCATAACTTTGAATTATTTGACATTTTGATGACTGTGAATTTCTTAACCTAATGTCACAATATTATTATTTTAAATGATTTTTTTTTCCTTTTTAAGAGTGAGTGCTTTCCATCCTTTAAAAATGTAGACATGTAAAAAGCAAAAATAGTAAATTGGGATGTGCAGTATTATAAAGAAAATGTCACGATATCGAAGTTTTGCAACAACTAGTTGACCATGTAATCAGTAGCCTGACAATATCTGTGTTTGCATAATGGCAATGTAGGCTCACAAGTGCTGAACAGACAAGGAAATTGTTTTGATTATGTTACATACATTTCAACACTTCCCAGGATGCCAGGATGCATTTTCTATGTGTTTAATATCCAATGCAATATCCAGAGACTCCTTTTTGACTTTACAGAACTGGATCAGTACCTGAAGCCTTGACTTTATAGTACCTTAAGCATACTTGTAATCCATTTGCATTGGAGCAATGAGTCAGGATTGTTATAAATATCCTGTTCTACAAAGGCCAATAGATGTTCTAGAATATGTTGTTTTTCATGTGTTAATGCATTTGTTTCTTATCTGCTACTTCCAAACTCAGTCAAGTATGAAATCTTCCCCTTTGACTATATACATACAGCCTTTGAAACTTGCCAAATAACTCTTTTCTGGACTAAGCAGTATGCAAAAAATGACAAGGACATTTTCTTTAAAGTACAAAAGGCAGTTTTTAATGAAAAATAGGCCCATTTAACTTTATTCATCATGAAAGGTGGTAAACTGCAGACTGAGCACAAAAATGAAAAATATCAGTTCAGACGATATTTTTGCTTCTGAAAAACAAAAAAGAAGCTCTCAAAATAGGATTTGGCGAAAAATTGCCTCTATGCTTATATTTGCTCTTCAGTTTGCTATAAAAATATGACCTTTTCAATGTTTTCTCCTTGGGAGGAGGCTCTTATCTCGCGTTTCCTTTCCAGAGGAGATTAGTGTGTTAATACTAATGCATCCTCTCCCTGAAAGAAGCCAACAGCAGGACAAAACATGACTTCTTTCTTCACTGAACAGTATGGTACCATGCCATCACCTGGTCTTAGGGAAAAACAAGTCTATTCTTTGCTCTCCAAGACAACAGTCTCAATGAAGAACACAAAATTTGGATGTTTACTGCAGAGCCTATACCAATACACTGCAAGGCACAATGGTCTAATTTCTCAAGTGAGGGCTGGCCACCAAAATTTTTGTGAACTCTTTCTCTAGGGATCAGTAGAGAAGATGTAGTGTTCTTCACTCTTAGTTCCGAGTATCAGTTGTTGTTGGACACTCCTGCTTCTGAGGGGACTTCAACATGCAAGATTAATAGGCTGTTCAGTGATACTCTGCTTTAATGGGCTGGCTCTCCTACCCTGAAGGAGGACAACTTGATGCTGTGCAATCATGCAAAGTACCTCTGTAGCAAGAAAATACAGGGGAAACCCATGCATGTTTCTGCCCCTCTACCCTCCACCCCTAACCCCTATCACCTTGTATGAAACCAAAAGGAGGTAGTGAAATACTAATGCACTGTGATGTAAGTCTTAAGCTGCTGAAGGGCACATGCAGGTGAGAAAGGTTATTGTTTTCACACATTGTGTTGAGGGAGGATAGAAAATCGTCTTTGTTAGTCTTTCCTGGTAATTTTCTGTACAGTCTCAGATGTTGCTGACTAGTAGGTGACCTAATTTATGGTAACACAACAGTTGTGCCAACATTGTTGAAACTGTTATATCCATTGTATACTCACTATTTACCCTGGAAAATGAATACTTGAGTAAATTAGTGAAAACAGCTGAAATGTTCCGTGGAAAGGTGTTTTCTCTCGGCTTTGCCATTAAACTGGAATCATTTGGCATTTCTCAAATCTGCTTTTAAGATGCAGATATGACTGTTGTAGTCATAATCCTTTGTCAGATATATCAACTTCAAAAATTCTGTTTGACCTTAAAGACAGAATTAGGACTTGATTAATATTCTGTGTATGCTTTTCTTTTCACATTTACAAAACTGGGAATGTAAGAAAATCTTGAAATAGAGTTTTCACAAGAAAATCTTGCAAAACAGATCATAAAAGGAATAGATGTTTTGACTGTCAGAATCTTCTCATTTATAAAATACCTTTGAAGTCAACTAATGGTGAACAGAAATAAAAATAAGTGTCAGTTATTCCAATGTAAAATATAAGAAAGCAAGCTTTATGGAGAAATTCTCCGAAGCACTTCAGACTGGGGATACTGGACAGCCTTCCTCTTTGTCCTGATTTAACCAAGCCCCACACAACCATTTCCTTACACCCCTTCCTCCGGTGGGATGGGCAGAGAATCAGAATGGTAAAGTGAGACAACTCATGGGTTGAGATAAAGACACTTTAATAGATGAAGCAAAAGCTGCACACACAAGCAAAGCAAAACAAGGAATTAATTCACCACTTCATCACTTTCTGGACCGGCAGATTTTCAGCTATGTCAGGAAAGCAGAGCTCCATCATGCATCTTCATTCTCCAACAATTTACAGTTCAAGGACTGCCTGTGGCTGAGGATGCAGAATGATACTAGTATGATACATGGACAGAGGTAGGACAAGCCAGGTGGCTTAATCTTCCTGATGAATAATAGGAATTATGACCAATTGAACAAAAGTATGACTTCAAAGCTATTAATTTCCTATGCAATGAGATTAAGATAATGAAAATTCTGAAATTCACGTTGTCACTGCTGTTACCTATGCTAACTAGAAATAGACTAACAACAGTTACAGAGACCTTCCTTAAACAATCAGTTTTTTAAAAGGAAATAGGAACAACAATTTTATATTTAACCAACAGAACAGTCCAAAATTAACTGCTTATATTTCTTTTCCTTGGTTATCTCTCTAGCATATCAAGCTGACTCTCCTTTTGTATTCTGTGTTGATGATAGTACTACAGTTAGGCTGTCCTCCTGCCAACACAGCGCACAGTTAGGAGAAATCTGGAACATGGAAATGTCAGCTGCTGGCTTGGCTGTTAAACGTAATTACTCTCTGGTAAGTCCCAACTGTTTCAGAATGGTTTGTAGACTAAAATCAACACCTTCACTGTGTAATACTCCATTTAAATATTAATTAAGGTCCATCTTTATAAAAATTCTCATCTGAGATGATACTGGCAAGTGTTATAATGCAAACCTATCAAGTTTCTGGGAAATAAGATTTTTAAAACCTTGGCACTTAAAAGGGTCTTTGCTGATGAGTACCTTTGAAGAAACAGCCTACATGTCCATGAAAAAAGAGCTGAACAAGTAAATATTTGGAAAAAGAGAAAACACAAATTATTCTCTAGTTTATTTCATTATCCTACCTTTTAATTACTAGGATAATTAAAGGAAGAGAAAGGTTTTCATGTTCTTTTGCAAGTTTGGTTTGGAAGATGCTAATTTTTTGCATAAATGAGAAAGTCCCAACACGGATACACTAAAAGCTTTCTTGACACTGGCTTGGTGATGTTCATGTGAGGGCATACAGACATTCGCTGATTTTATACATTGTGTTTAATTAGTACCAGCAATCTTTTTCATAGTCAGGACTTGGGAATTTGCCGTCTTCAGTGAAACGTGCAAAGATCTAATTGCTTGCCGCACCTGTGATACTCATTTTCCTTGAAGCCCAGCAGTATTACGTGGAAAATCAGTCCGTAGCTGTGTGAAAAGGTTGAAAGGCTTACGGTGATCCAAGGTATATATCTTCCCGTTGCAGAGCTGATACATTTTCCCCAGCCAGAAAGTGCAATAGTCTCTGTCTTACAGAAGGCTTTTGATTGCTCTGAGTGTTGTTACTGCAGGCTGGCTAAGTTTTTCTCTGAGGTAGAACTGACTGCTGAAATATCATCAAACATTTACATGCAATCCATAACCATCTTTTGCCAGAACCATCCACAAACAAAATATTGCTAATATTCAAGAGCCTGCAAGAGAACTGAACTGCATTTTTCTGGGCCCTAATATCTGGGAAGAAGAGCCGTTCTTCTGATGGAAGAACCCATATTTGAACCTCGTTCTGAAGTTGTGAGACCCTTTTGGACTCCCCAGCACCTGTGTGATCTGGGCACTTGGCAGCAGCTCAGCTCCTGGCGATTGGGGAATGGCAATCAATTCTAATTATTGGCTGATGCTGTAAATATGCACTTGGTCCTGGAGGATCTGAGCTTATGCCAGAAATTACAAGCGTTTAGTAGTCCCCTGGCTACTGTAGACACTTGCAGCTACTAATTAGCAGTAGCTTTTCGCTTCCCTGCTCTGTGGAGAACGGAACTGCTGCTAAATATCAGTCCTCCTAAATACCAGTTGTCCTATGTTCAGATTATGCTAGCCCATAACCAGCACAAAGAAAAGGGTGGTCCTTCCCTTCACCCCAGCCTTGCCTGCTTGTGCTGGCGCTTTGTGATTGTGTGATGGCTTACACTGAAACTAACCCTCCAGAAATCAGATATCAGTAAACTGATGTGACTCATTTCGTGGCTCTATTTAGTCTTAGAGCCGATGAAAAGGAGGAAATTGCAATCTGAGGCCATAGGAAAGAGGATCCTTCTTTTTGACAGCAGGGGAACCTTGGATTGGCTTAAACCATCATGAAATGAGCCCTTCAGACATTTTGATCTCCCATGAATCATTTCTAAGCTCTCAAGGGACAAAAGACTCACAGTTCTAGAGCACAGTTGGGGAAGAGAAAAGAACAAATGTGATGTGATGAAAACAATGCAAGAGTAGTTCAGCAGGCATGGGTGGTTTAACGTCTCTTTAAGAATCACCTCTAGACTTAGTGTGAACCTGAGACTACTTTTACTTCTGCAAACTAACTCCCAGCAACCTTTTAAATTAAGCTGGTGGATCAGCTACGCATGTTCCTCACTCTTGCCAGCCACTTTCCAGTGGTGCCATGTCTCCTGTGCTTGAATACATTCCTCTTCAACGAAATAGTGATTTGTATTGAGTAATTACGACAGGATTTGTTGCTGGTACAAAGTAACCTACACTCTATTTGTGTCAAGGCTGCATGCTTACAGCAGTTTGGCAGAGAAAAATGGACTGTTCCAACAGCAGGAGATTTTTTTCTAGTGGAATATTTCTATAAACATGGAATTTTGCCTTGATGTTTTTTCAGTCATTACTGGAAAGAGTTAAAGTGTCTTATCTCTTGCATTTGTCTGCAATGTCTGACTTTGTATAGAACATCTGTCATTTGGTTAGTCTTTATTACCATTCATGTTGAGGCAATGATGAATTGCTGTTTCAATGTCTTCATCAGATTGCACAGATACGTTCTTTGAGCATCTACCCATTTATCCTCAAAGGACTATCTGGATGGTTTAATTGATTGAATACAGCACAATGGCATGTATCAATCTACTAGCCAGCCGTTTCTTAATATCTCACTCCTTTTAATTTGGCTTTAGAGAATGTTACATAATGAATGAGTAATAACTACCATATCTCCTGACTATAGAGATGTATTGATTGAATCACTGTGTCTATTAGGGACTCTGGATCTCTCACAGAGTTAAGAAAGCAACATGCTTCTCTTTTTAAAAATATTTAAAATATTTTTTAGCATTTACTAGAGAATTCAGGATAATTTTTGTGACTGTCGCTGCAGGCATGCCTGTTTTTTAATGAATTTCACTGGATTTCTGCTAATATACTTTTCAGATTTTTTTGTATCACATAGTCCTACTGTATGGCGTATTTGTTGGATGAAACTCCTTTTACAGGCTTTTGCCTAACCTTTAACACGAGGATCACAGTAATTCCTTTTGATAGAAGCTTAGTTTCAGTTTCAAGAAGTAATAGTTAAGTCATAATTTAATCTTTTTTTTCTGTTTTAAAAACTGGTTTTGATATGAAATAAGAAACTTATATTTCAGTATCACATCAGAATGAGGAGCTGGATGTCAATCAGGCTCAGTTAACAGGACTTATTTTGTGGTCTTTAGAAAGTCTGTATCTGTAAGAGGGGATTAGTCTTATGGCTAGTAGCCAGCAGAGAGCTGAAACTAACACTAAGCTGAATTTTGTATATATGTTTATGCAGTACTCCTGAAAACATGGAATACGTGTCTCTTCAGCATGGCAGTATAAATAGCCTTTTTTTTTTTTTTCATGTATTCCCCAGACAGACTTCCCTCTAGTTGGCTTCTGTTGTCTTCTTTGTAGCTTGCATCCCATTTCCCCTTCACCTAGCATGCTCTCTGTACTTAGGGCTGTGGGTGATATAGCTAAATGTCCTTCCACATGATACAAAGGCTTTTGTCTCCAGGTGATTCCCAGATGGTTGGGGATATAGTGAATTGTAAATCAGCTTCGTAGTCTAATGAAACTATTTGACTTTTTGTCTACTCCAACACTCTGCATTTTGACTCCAGAGATGGCTAAATAGTCTGGATTTATGATTTTCTCTAATTTGGTCCAATTTTGTGTCCTTAAAAATCACAGCAGATTGCCCATTGCACATTCACAGGGCCAATTCTCCAATCTTTGTACTCCCATGCTCTAGTGGAGATCTCAGTGAAGGTTCTCAATGCAGCAGTGCTTCTATCACTGAAGATGGCCTGTGGCATTATTTTGCTTGGCAGCATTTTGAATAGTCCATGGTTTTGCATTTGAATATTTAGAATTTGTGTGCAGGTTTACAGAATTTATTTTTGCACTACGGTACAAAAGCAACTACAAGAAACCTAAGCAAGACAACCTTGGCAAACATTACACTAAAATGGCCTTATTTTAACAGAGTGACCTCTAATTCTTCATCCTCACTTTTGAATCAAGAAGTAACTGTGGCTGGAATTTTTAATCTGCAAATAATTGCAGCTACATTTTACAGCACTTAGCCTGATTACAGTTCCCACAGAGCTATGGTGAAATGTGACTTGCATGTAGCTCTGTTTCTATTACAGGGTCTGAGTTTATCCTGCATTTTTTTTCTGATCCAGCTGATTCTGAAGTCTTACACTGCTCAGGCATATTTTGATGAAATGGTATGTCTTAAAAATATACCAATTTACGGAAGCCAAAATTTTTCACAGTAATGTAAGCATTTCAGTAAGCCTAATTGAAAAGATTTCTATCCTCTAAGGGTTGAACTTCTGATTAAAAACAGTGAGATAGGCGGAGAGAGAGCTGAAACCCAAGAGAGCTGCTATCTCTTAGTGCATTAATGTGGGGAGAGTATGAAAAGGAACCGAAAATGAGTCTTCACCATATTGGTGGCTGATCACTTTACTCCTCAATATATCAACTCTTCTGGATGTTCTGTGCTCATCCATTTTCCAACAGAGGAATCACCTTCCATATTTTGGAAAATCATGTGTTCCAAAAATGGTGGGGCTGAAATAAGCAAGTTACTCTCTCCCATCTTCTTCAATTTTAATCTATTTTAAAAATGAAAAAGTTAGAGAATGATAATAGGGAAAAAACTAGTGAAATGTACAGACGTATTGGCAAGCTGAGAAGGAACTGGGAGAAAAATCAAAAGAAAATTCTGGCCATGGTTCCACATGTTTTAATGCATCTTTCCTCTGTTGCTCAGTTTATGTAATTTAAGAACTTGAGGTTATAAAGATGACATGAGAGTCATCTGGAGTCTTGAATTAAGCAAACTTAATTAGATTTAGTGAAGCTGATTTTTTGTTGCTCTAAATCTCTTTGCTCTCTCTTTGCTGCAAAATCAGCAATTTCCAAAACCAGGGACAGCAGTTACAGTTCATCATAGCACTAATAGTAAGCCTTGGTTTGTGTCTGAAAGAGCAATACTAAGTGTTTAATGGTTAGACTGCTTGCCAAAGTACCATGCTAGTGGGTTCTTGATAAAGCTATGAACTCTAAGCTACTACAGTTTTATTTTAATACCAACAACTCTGATTAGTTGAGTATGGAACTGGAGACGGTTTGTCAGGAAATACCAGCTGCATTTTCTGTCCTGCAGTCTGCCTGGAGATTGTACCCTTCTGTTTGTTTTTCTTAGTATTTTTTGTTGTTGTAGGTGGTACTTTTTTGCTATACATGTACATGGCTCACATGAATTTTCAGAAGTGAGAATAGCTTTGGCTATTAAAAAACTGGTAAGAACCTCCTTCACACTTGATTGTGTTCATTCTTCAGTCATATTCATTATTGAGACACCCTTACTTCCTTGTCTTCTTTGGCTGAAGACAATAGATTGAGCTATTATCCTCTGTTCAGGTTGTTTCCATGGATTGGAGAGTGAAACCATAGTGTCACAATTTTTCCAAAATAATAACCTCTGAACAAAAATGTTATGGAGACAGTATATTCCAGGCATAAAAACGTGAAGGATATGATCAGTGTGAATGTTCCTTAAGAACTTTCCATCTTCATATAACAATCTTTATTTCTGAATTTACATTCATAGTCAACACAATGAATCCTCACAGGGTTTTTGGCGTTGCTATATCTACTATAGTTCTTTTGCACCGACTGGATTTCCTGTTGAAATTATTCAGTGCATTGCTTTATTTTGACCTTTTTTATCAGCTAATGGTGACATACTGTCTTTGAAGTAGTCACAAAATCTAGCATTTGCCAGCAAGTAGCATGTGGATTTTACAAATCATCTTAGTAATCTGTGATGTAGCAAGTGAGAATGCAACCATGAGGATTTTGCTTAGAATGATCTCTCACAGGTGCAGTGGGAATGGATATATTGCTAATGATGGTGCAGTCTTGTGACTGATAAACTCTCAAAACTCGAGGAATTTCTGATATCAGAATACTTTTATCCATTTTTATCTTCGAAGGACTTGAGTCTTTAGAAAACAAGAGAAAGTTTTATGGTCTAAAGCCTGGGCAGTTATTTCTGGCGTTCAGCTGCTAGGACACTTCCAATGCTTTGTTGTATATGAGAACAAACGGTGATATTTTATAAGGATAGCTCTATGAAAACATTAATTGTTCTCTAGGGTATTATGCTATTATCTTATATTCCCTTGCACCTAAGACTCTATACAGGTGCTGATTGCAAAGCAAAAAATCTGTTGGGATCAGGGTTTGACACTACCAGATCTTAACATATGCCTAACACAGTTGTATTCGCTTTTTAAGCATGCATATCTTGCAATGGGGAATGTCAGCTGCAGTCCCCGCCTCTCCACACCATGGTGTTTGGGTGTCGGTGCTTGAACTACCTTTGTTCCATCTGACCTCCTTTATTGGTGATTACTGGCTCTATTAACACTGTTTTGTGGAATTCTGTGGGATGTGTGTAAACAGAAGAGCTATACAAATGTATAAAAATGGAGTATGGTGACACTGCTGACGTGTCGATTTTGGCATAACAGCGTGCCAGTTGGGGGAAGCCAGAGGCTAATATTCAACAGATGGCAAAGTCCTAAACCCTATAATAATGGCTGCAGTTATTTTCATTACTGTCATTTGATGACACATACAATAGTGGGGAAAGACTTGAGCTGGGTAATCACAGGAAATATACTCC
>VZTA01010771.1:267202-287563 GCA_013398855.1 Mohoua ochrocephala | reverse complement strand
CCCCGTCCCACGGAACCCCCCAGAAAGTCGAGACAGGCGATAACAATTAAGCAGCGCTGACGTCAGATCTGTAAGTTTATTTGCTCAATGTACGACGGCTACATAATGACTCACATTCATGATATTCCATCACTGAGGAAAAACTGCTAAGAATGGTCCGTGTGTGAAATAATTCCTTACAGAAACACGGAGTTGGAAAAATAATCACTGATTAGACCTTAAAAATAGTTCACTGCATAACATGACAAAAAGCACAAACAAAGGCTCATTCAAAGAACACAGTCATTGTTCTCCTACACTGTAATAGTTATAATTTCACCATGACGAACACCAGACATTAAGATTAAGCTAACACTGGTGTTTTCTTTTGCTTTTTTTTTTTTTTCTTTTTNTTTAAAAACAAAATCATATATAATTGCATGTCACTATAGCAACATCCATAACAGATCAGTTTGTTACGATCACTATTTGGTAGAGCAAACTTTACCCCCGAAAAAAAAAAAGGAAAGAAAAATAAATTAAAAAACTTTAAAAAATTTTTGAAGACTATTTTGTCATAGGAATACATAACATCTACAGTATAAGTTAATAAATTTCAAGCTACTGTATAGAAATACGACACTAGCATGCACAATATTGTATCAATAGAGTAATGGAGCAGTAATCATTTCACTGGAGAGACAGTATCATAGGCAAGTGCATCTCTTAAAAAATGAAAGAAACCATTCAAGCTGCTTAAAAATCAAGTCCCTGACCCCCACTCCGTTTTTAGCCCTCTTGTGCCATCTCTCCTGCATAAGTTTCCTAAAGCAGCCAGAGCAAAAAGCCAAAAAGAGTAGTAATTATTTTAGGGGGGAGAAGAAGAAAAAAAAAAAAAAAAAAAAAGAAGATAGGTTTTGTAATTCCAGTAAATCACTTCCAAATTATACAGCTGGGACAACACTGCTCACGGGACACGGGGGGTCGATGAGAGGGAAGCCTAAAGCATCTCCCGGTCCCCGGCACACGCCGGCACCGCACGCCCCTCAGCCGCGGGATGCTGCGCCCCGAATTCCCCGGGCCAGACTCGGAGCAGGGGGAAGGAAGCCCGGCCAAAACAAAGCCGTGCCGGGGCAGGGCCGAGGCCCGAGGAGCTCCCCGGGCAGTCGGGCAGCGGCTCCGGGCCGGTGGGAGGGGCTGGAGCCGTGTCCGTGTCCCTCCCTCCCGGCAGCGGGAGCGGCGGTGCCGTGTGTGCCGCAGCACGACTGACGCTCCGGGTCGGGGTGGCTCTCCTAAGGGACAGGGGGGAAGCCTGGTTCCAAAATCAGCGTCAGAATCACGATAAGGAATTAAAGCACGAGCGCGGTTTCTCCTCACTGCGCAGCGCTGGGGGGAAGCGCTGCAGGGCGCAGCACTCCGTGAGCCAGAGAACAGCAGTGAACCTCCAACAACCATGGGGAAAAAAAAAAAAATCAAACTGAAAAGCTAAATTTACTCAAAATGGGGTAAGTATTACCTGCTAAGCAACTCAGATGCCCCGACTCCCACCCCCGGCCGGATCAGACAGACTCGGAAAAGATTTTGCTAAGAAGAGAACTAAGTTCCTGGGCTCCCGATGGTGGATAGAAATGTCTATGATTGTAGCTCTTCCCTTGAGGAATTTCTCTACCAAATTAGTGTCTAAGCTCCTGAAGTTCACTCATTACACCACAAGCTTCCCCAGGAGAAAGGAAAACACACCCGGCTTCCCTGGTGACAAACAAGGGAGCCTGGGTGCCGGAGATCTGCTGACAAACCTCATGGTACAGTGGGAGAAAGTCAGGCAGAGTGAAATGGCAGTGCAATCCCTGAGGAAGCAGCTGTGGCACCTTAAATCAGGATGGTCTTCTGAAATACCAAACACAGTACATGACATACAGACCTGAATGCTCTTTTTTTTTTTTATTTTTTTTTTATTATTATTTTTTATTTAAGTGGCATTTTTTAAGTTTAAACACTTCCCCCTTTGTCTAATTAAGTTCTTAAACCTTTTTGCTGTGGACTTAAAATAGTTGAAACAGCCGCTAGCCAAGCACCTGTTAAGCTGTTGACCAAAAAACTAGAGCAGCTTTGATGTTCCTCGGGCGGGCGGTCTTCTTGCCTTGGGCGACACAGAATAGCTAAAGCCAGTCCACAGGCGAGGACTGCTCAGGAAGGCAAGCCAAAAGAACTAGCAAAAGAAAGAAAAACAGACAATCAAAGGCTTGATGTCATATGGCTGTAATGTAGAAATACTGTAAACTGCAATTTAGTGTTAATACTGTAAGCTACCCTAATAAATATCTCAACCAAAAAGAAAAAAAAGAAAAAGAAAAAAAAAGAAAAAGAAAAAAAAGATTGGATGGCCTAAATCCCAGGGCTTTGCGAGCCCCAAATTCTTTAGTTTTGTTGGTTTTATTTTTTAATTCCTTCTCAATTTGGGGATTTGCAGCTGCGCCCTGGCAGGCAGAGCGCTGCAGAGAGAGAGGCCCCGCGACGTGGTGCGGGCACACAGCACCTGGGCTGCGGAAACAAACGCTCGAAGCCTTACTGGAACCACAGAACTCCTTTTTTTTTTTTTTTTTTTTTTTTTTTTTTTTTTTTTTTTTTTTTTTTTTTTTTTTTTTTTGTTTCTTTCTTTCTTTTTTTTGTTTTTTGTTTTTTTTACTGTTTTTTTTTTGCGTTGCTTTCCTTAAAAACGAGGGCCATTCCATCCACGCGAATTCGTCTTAAAACCCTTTTTTATTTCTAGCAATAAAGTTAAATTAAAGACAGCTCCACTTGTATTAATAATCTACAGAACAGTCCATATGCCAGTGAGGCTGCTATTCCATACCAGCACAGCCAGCCTGACTTCCACTAGTGGTGTTTTGGCAAAAATGTCAACGAGGCAATCAAAGACAGGTTGTGGGGGGCCTCCCTGGGAAGGTGTCCCCTCCCTTTCCCTCCCCCACCCCGGACCCCCCCCCACTCGTGGGAAAAAAATAAAGACTGCAGTAGTTAGCATCAGCGTGCGGCTGCCAGTCCATCGGGGGGGTCTAGTTGTTGCCTTCTCCGCCGTCGTCGTCTTGCTGATCGCTCGTCCAGAGCGTTAGGTTGTCGCGGAGGAGCTGCATGATGAGCGTTGAGTCCTTGTAGGAGTCCTCGTTGAGGGTGTCCAGCTCGGCAATGGCGTCGTCGAAGGCCGTCTTGGCCAGGTGGCAGGCCTGCTCCGGCGCGTTCTGGATCTCGTAGTAGAAAACCGAGTAGTTAAGCGCCAGCCCGAGCCGGATGGGGTGGGTGGGCTGCATGTGCTCCTTGCTGATCTCATGGGCTTCGCTATAGGCCTTCTCCGAAGACTCCACCACGGTCGCCCTCTTCTCCCCGGTGGCCACCTCGGCCAGGTAGCGGTAATAGTCCCCTTTCATCTTCAGGTAGAAGACTTTGCTCTCGTACTGCGTCTCGCTGCAGTTCTTGATCAGGTAGTTGTCCAGCAGGCTCAGCACATCCTGGCACACCGCTTCCAACTCCTTCTCGATCTTCTCGCGGTAGGCGCGGACCATCTCGATCTTCTTCTCGTTCCCATCGGCAGAGGTCTTCTGCTCGATGCTGCTGATGACTCGCCAGGACGAGCGCCGCGCCCCCACCACGTTCTTGTAGGCGACGGACAACAGGTTCCTCTCTTCGTTGGACAGGGGCTCGTTCAGCTCCGTCACCTGCGTGGAGAGAGGGGGAGAGGAAAGAGACACTCGGGTTAAACCCCGGTCGTTTGACATGCCCATCACACCTTTGGGTGTTCCTGTGCATCTCTAGAGTGAGGCACGAGGAGGCAGTCGGCTTGCAAAGTCCTGCTCTGTCATCCACCTCTGTCATCTGCTCTCATCCCAGCAGGAGCCAGCTGGGAAACCATGCTGTGGTCCAGACCCACAACAAAAGGAGCAGGGGCTGGGTTTTACTTGAGAGATCAGCCTTTTCCAGAATGAGAAAAATCTTCTAGGAAAGAGATGTCTTTTCACCTGTAGGATGAGAGTCGGGCTTGGTGATGCAGGGGAGAGGGACAGTCACAGCAAGAGGGAGGAGATGGTCCAGGGTTCCGAGCTACCTGCACGGATTAACACCACCAGAGCTACGGGGCGTTCATCTTTTCTGCTTCCCATGAGCACAGCCACGCTTCCGAGACACCCAAAGAATCTATGAGATGGTATGATTACAATTGTAATTGTAAACCTCAAGCCCCTGCACAGATGAGGACTTAAAACCTCACATGGCGAGGGGGAAATCCCCCACACTGGATTTTCCTCCCTGAGGTTAACAGTGTTAACTCACACCGTCACCTGCCTCGTGCACCACCCAAAACCCAAAGGGATTACAGAGATGACGAGCACAGAGCTCCTTCAGTTACTTGGGAAGCACCGCTTGGTATCACAATAATCCCGTTCCAGCTCCCACACCACCATCGCTGGCTGGAGCCACCCAGGCAGCACCTTTGGCCAAGCACTGCACCAGCTTCCCACCCCCAGGGGCAGGAGGAGCCCTTGGAGCAGACAGGACACCACGGGCAGCTCCATGCGGCCGCTCCCCTGGGGCTGTTACGGCTGCCAAGTGGCACTTTGAGCCCGGGCATGGCCACTGTCCCATTTCCCCCGGGGACACACCCCTGCCCCACATCCACGCCCTGGCACAGCCACCTGGCAGTCAGGCCAGCAGAGCAGGAACCTGTGAGCCACCTCTCGGCAGTCAAGGATTAGGTAATGGTTTGGATGCGAAAGGCTTCTGCAAACACTGAGTCACTTTCACGAGGATCTGTAAGGACAAGGTTTGCTCCGGGCCCGGATAACCACGTTTATGGTGGGGATCAGGAGGCCAAGGGCTCCTGCTGGGAGGTGGAGGATGGCCCGACCCAGGACCTCATCTGAATGGCCTGGAATGACTCACACTCGCTCACACCATATTGACCTGCACATTCCAGAACATCCGCTCCTCCTGCAGCTCTTCAGCCGTGCTCTGGCTAACCTCTCCTCCCAAAACCAGGCTACTGATAAGCCTGTTTCTCCCACGGCAAGCAGAGTCTCTGATCAGACTCCCTCTAGCCCTTTCCCTCAAGGCAGAGGCAGCAAGAAGACCCTCCACTCCCACCCCTGCTCTTGTGTGGATCTTTGCTGCTCCACAGGATGCTCTAGAGCCTGGCAGAGGAGCAGCGGGCATCCCTTTTCCATAGGGAAGAGGGTCTTCCTGTGCCAACCTGCACAAGTGCTTCTGCTCCAGTGCAAGAGACAGCTGAGGGACAGGGAAATGGGTGTCACATTAATGAGGGACAGGGAAATGGGTGTCACATTAACGAGGGCAGGATCTCCAGGGACTATCAGCACTTGCCAGCGGCGCAGGACAAAGAGCACAGGGCGGGATGCCAGGGCAGCTCCCAGTGTTCCCACCCAAGGTAAGCAGGGCAGCGATGCCAGGGCCACCTGGCAACTCCCAGTGCCAGGCTAACCCTCACACCCCCCCTCTCCCAACCAGGACAACGGTGACTGTTTAACCACAGGGCCCTGGGATCCCTGTGATATCCTGCTTCCTGCAGCTGGGCCAGGCAGGGCCGAACCACAGCGTGCCCAAATACCCGTGGTGAGACACTTGTACGCTGCCTCCAGCCTGCCTGGAGCTCTGAGGTCTCTACTCTGCAGTTTTACAGAATGTCTCCCTTCATTCTTCCCTCTCAGTGACACCTGCACAAACATACAGTAATGATTCTGTGAGTTAAAGACATCTTTGGGAGCACAACGAAGGTGTCCCCCTGCCCCAGAGCCTGTGGGTTGTCTGTCCTCAGAGATATTAAAGACTCCATCAGGTTACCTGGGGTCTTCTCCCACCTAAGCTGCCCTGTTTTGAGTGAGGGATTTGGAACTAGAAACATCCAGAAAGCCCAGCCCGAGTTATTCTCTTCCGGCTGTAAATGGAGTGTCCAACACCAACAGCCATACAAGAGACTCAATGATTCCAAGAGTTTTCTGTCCTGACAGGGGTTGTGGAGATTGATCACCACATGAAACCTTGCTTTTAGCAAGGTGCTCCCTGAGAAGAGACACCAAGTTTGAAGTGAGGACCGAGCGGGTGATTTAAAGCTGCCCCCCACAGCCACGTCTGCAGATACTTATCACTGCAGGAAGGAGTACATTTACCTCCTCTCACCAGAAGAGTCTTGCTGGAGGACAGATTTATTAAAACTACAGGGAGTTTCGTGGGATTAGCTTTGCCATAAACATTTTAAATTCGAAGCTATTAAGGATTACGGAGGAAAGTTGCCTGTCAAAATCCTTTCAACAAACCGGCTGACAGATGGAAGGTACACCTGTGGAGACAGCAGATTCCTCCAGGGAGCTCACAGGGAACTTGTAAAAGCAGGAAGGGAGCCTTGTTAACCGTGTCACCGCTTTCTAGCAGGACCCAGACTCCCAGGAAGGAGCACTGCAAAGACATGGCCAAGATGTAACGGGGTGGGGACAAGGACCACGTCCCTCAGCACCGGGAGAGGGAAGAGGCTGCAGTCCCACACATTTCAGTTCGCAACTGAGCCGAGGGAGGAAGAACAGAAAACCATCTGGCTCTCGCATTCCCCAGCAGGAAGAAAATGCAAGATGCCCAGGACACAAGGTATCAGACAGCAGGGTACACTGAGCTGCCTTAGCAGAGTCAGAAAAAGGCAGAAAAGATGGATCCCAGGGTTCAGCTGCCTCTGAGGACACCCCTCAGTCTGCCCAGAGCTGACTGCTGCCACTGCTGCCCCTCAGCCTGCTGCCCGCTCGCCTGTGCTGGCATTCCCTGCCACAGCCCCCTCCACGCTCCAGACCGTGCAGTCACTGTCACTCTGCTCTTCCCACAGCCCTGCGCCAGTGCCCATCTCCAGCAGAAACCACTCCGACACCTCTGCACCAGCCTGTCACATGCACGTGGGGCTGGGCCTTCTCTGCACCCCGTGCTGGCCAAACAAATGCTGTTTTTCTCTTTTTCTTACACTGCAGGATATCAAAACAAAGTGAGTTCAATCAAGCCACAGGCAAACCAGCAGGTTCTGATATACTGAATTTGTAGCATTGCACTGAATGCCTCTGATTTAACACCAAATGAGGCAATATCCTGCATCAGGCCTGGATCACACTGCAGCAGTCATATTACAGAAGGGCAGAACCTTCCCCCTTCTTACCTCAGACCCTGAAGGGGTCTCACCTCCCCAAAGAAGGGCAGTACCCTGATCAGGTCCCCTGATGCCATTTCCAGCACTGTTACATGGAGTCAGAGACTTCAAATAGCCAAAGGAAAATCTTAATTTGGCATTAGGAGGGCTTGGCAGGAGCACAAAGCCATCAGGAGCACAGGCTGGAGGTCTACCTGCTCTTTGGGAAGCTCAGACAGTTTGGAGTTTTTACTTCCCTGGCTGCCAGCAGAGAACAGCAGAATTTGCTCTGCAAATCTCAGCAACTGTCCGGCCTCATCTCACTCTTGTGCCCATGGAGACTGGGGAGAGGGGCAGGAGATGCAGGAGCCTGAAATGGTGTCAAGTCCTGGATGTGGCATCAACAGCCAAGGATAAGGAGCTGATCCACATGATGGAAACCTGATAGAGGAAAGTCTTTTAGCTATTCTGGAAAAAAAAAAAAATAGGAGAACACACCTGCCAGGAGCAGACTGCACAAGGACACCCAGGCAGGGAGTGCAGGGAGCTTGGCACGGAGCAGCCCTTGCTGCCAGGCTCTGGCTGGGAGGCACGTTCCATCACCAAGCTTGAGGACACTGCCAGTTCCAGTCTCACCAGTTCCTCTGATGGCACAGTGTCTGCACCACCGAGACCCAAGCGCCCTTAAGCCACGGGGAAATTCCATGAGCTCCCGTTGGGACAAAAAGGACTGGAAATTTAGGGTTTATACTGCTTGGGAGACCAGAGGCTCGTACCAATCCAAGCCCTCTGATTTGCAACAAAGCACTGCAGAGGCGGCACCATCTCTGAGAAGGTTTTCCTGATTTCTCCACTACAGCTGGAGCTCTGACTCAGCACCCTGCCCAAAACCTGGCAGGCTCCCGGCATGCCCGAGGATCGCATTGCAGCCAGGGAAGGTTCAGCCTCATGAGGAGAAGCCAGGGAGCCCAGCAAAACTTTACCTGCCCCTAATGTCTAGGTATGTAAACTCCAAAAAGCCCAAGGGTTGGTTCTACGGCACCTTCTTTCTGGAAGTAACCCAATTAACAGGCTTTGGTGAGACCCACAGGGAAGGTTTGCTCCAAGAGAACAGCAAGTTAGGTTGGTTAGGGGCTTATTCCGGGATTCCCATCCTCCACTTCTTACCCTGCATGAGTAGGTCTGTGTATATGTCAGGAAATAATCATTTTTGAGGTCCCTCCAGTGGAGATCCATCACAGGACTTAGTTCTACCTGTTTATCCTTGCACACTTTTCACTTAGTTTGATAATTAAGTGCCCACCCATTTACAGCTTCTGCCTGGCTTTGATGTCTTATCTCAAAGCAAACAGCACTGGCAAGCTGAGAGGACCCAGAGATCCTTCCCTGGGGAATACCATCAACATCTGACAGTTTAACCCATGCCATAAACCTCAACACTTGCTCTTCTTATTGCCTAAAAGAGAATCCAAATCCTTCAAGACATCAGACACCTACAAAAGAGTGAAGAGACAGAGAGACAGCCATGAAAACTTCAAACTGCTCACTGAGAACAGCTTTTACAGATCACCAGAGCTCCTCTCCCACCAGGATACACAACATCCATCTCCCCTTTAGCCCTCGAGCTTCCTGTTCTATCTCCGGCTCCTGCACCATGTAATTAAGTTTGTTATCTCTCCACACAAACCCTAGCAAGTGCCTTGTTTTCCTTCACATGCAGCTCGTTAGTCTGAGCTCTGGCCTGAAGGTCCCCCCTTCTCTGTTTCATTTTTTGAAAGGCAAATGTGCTTTTGAAACAATGTTCTGACCAAGTCCAACCACTGAAATTCCTTCTTGGGTCTGGTAGCCACTGGCAAGGAGAGCAACCAGCACACAAACCCTCCAGGCTCCAGCAGCTGAAAAAGTTCACAATACCTGCAGACATGTCACCTTCCCCCCATCTCCAGCTGCTGTCTCATGGTGGGACCCCACCACACACGTGCAAGGACAGGAGGACACGGCCTCGGGCTGTGCCAGGGGAGACTCAGGCTGGACATCAGGAAGAATTTCTTCACACAAAGGGCTGTCAGGCATCGGAAGGGGCTGCCCAGGGAGCTGATGGAGTCCCCACCCCTGGAAGTATTCAAGAAATGACTGGACATGGCACTCAGTCAGGTTGACAAGGTGGTGACTGATTAAAGGTTGGACTCTGTAACCTTGGAGGTCTCTTCCAACCTCAATGATTCTGTGACAAGACCACCTTCAGCAGCCCGAGTGCTGTCATTTCGGAAGGTCATGACTGACAGACTGCTTCTTCTGTCCCCAGCTCGCCCTAACTTGAAGAAATGGCTGCCCTCAAGCACATGAAATTGCCACCATTACCCAGCCTGGTGACAGTCACGACTCTGTGTCACACAGCCTCACCAAGAACAGCTTCTCCCCGAGCGCCAGAGCGAGCTGTCCTACAACTCCGTCGCAGCAGTCGGAAAGATGCTTTTCTTGAGCACTGTCCTACTTTGGCAAAGTAGGCGTGTGTTAAACCAGACCTAAATCTAAAATGTTACCAGATTGGTTTGGGTTCTTTTCCCCTGTTGCCTTGCCTTCGCCCCCATGTCACACCTCTAAAGTAGAAGTCACACCATAACTGCTTCTCTCCTCGCTGACCCCTTCCGCTGTCCTCTGCTCATGTTTTAACTCAGTGTGGCCAGGGGGATTTTGGGCTGCAGGTTGAACCCTTCCTCTCATCCCAGACAAGACCAAAAAAAGCACGTGCAGGCTGTGGGCAGACACAAGTTCCCTGCTGCCTTCTCCTTTGTCTGTTTCAGTATGAATAATCACCTGCTAGTTCCCGTTTTCTAAGTTGGCAGGGCCAGTTCACATCACAGGACAGCACATGGGATGGTTCTGCCATTGCATTTCAAATTGCTCCCAGTGCCTCAAGGACCAGTGTCTGCAGAGAACTGTTTACTGCTTGTAGCCCAACTGCATCTCAGAGGCTACTCCAGACACCAATTAGGATTTCTGCATGTTCCTACATTTAACAGCAGCTTTCATCCCACTCTGCAGCCTTTATTACTTAAGGCAACTTTGAACCACCCAAGACAAAGTCTTCAAACTGGGAGATGTGGAAACCAAGAGCTCGTTTATTTCATTGGCCTTTGTAGCTTAATAACTACATGTGATTGCACTGAATTCAGGTTTGATCAGTCCTCGGAGCCTGCAGACCTCCTACTCCAGTTTCGGTGTGGCCATCACGGATTTCAGTTAGAGAAAAAGCAAGTTTCGGCTACTTGGGTTATTTCTTGCCCATGAAAGGTTGAAGGGAGCCAAGGTGAGAAAACCAGTGAGAGCAAGAGCGCCCTGAGCTGCTCCATTCAGTGTCTGGCAGCAGCGTTTCGTGCACCAGCCCTTATCTGCAGCGCTGCAGTCCCAACGACTCCAGGTTTTTCTCTGCTATAGAACACCTGGGTGCCATTGATTTGTGCCCCCGACTTCTTCTGCAGCTCGAGATAAGGCAAACACGAGGGAGCATCTGCCTGCCATGGCTATTGTGGACAGAGAACAGCTCAGACACATCCCAGTAACCAACTGGAAGGAACAACCCCAGTTTTGTGCATGCTCAAGTGTGGAGCTACAAACCATTCCTGAGTTATCATTGCACAGGTTTGTCGCAGGGAGCTGCTCCTCTAGCCAATATGTGCTTTTAGAGCCAGGAAAGAATTATGCTCAAGTTTTCTTGTCTTCCTTATTAACACCTTGATTCTCATTAGCCTTACTGACAGGCTATGAAACGAGATGAAAACTGGCCGTAGGACAACTTGTTTCAACATCTTGCTGCCTGCTACCTGCCTCCTACTTATTAAAAACTCTCGGGAAAAACGATCGACCTCTGTTGGCCTAGTGCCTTCCAGCCACCAGATGGAGAGAGCAGCAAGTCCGACCACATCAGTCCCAGCATTTCAGAGGACTGTCACTCAGGGCTCATCACACCGTCTCCGGCAGATGGGATACCAGCACCTTTGCCTGCTAACTACAAAGCAACAGAAGGGATGCCAAGCGATTCCTTCCCCGGGATATGGCAGGCTGGCAGCATCATCTGCCCGCTGCTGCGTTCCTGTGAGCGCCTCAGCAGCGGCCCAGGATCACCACCACCACCCTTCTCCATCACCCAACAGCTTGGGGAGCTCTCCTGCCTCGGATTATCCTCTCTGTTCCCTGCTGACAGGCCTGTTCTCCAAGCTCTCTGCTAAGCACGTGGAAGACCAGTGCCACGGCGTGCCGCTGCCGTGAGAGCTCAGCTGTACCCCTGGAGCTCGCTCACAGCAAGTTTCAGGAGCTCAGAGTTGATCCACTGATCCTTTTGGAAGGAGAATGGCAATTCATGGTTGCTATAGGCTCTTCTGGGCTGCATTAAGCTTCTCCAGGTGAGAGCTGAAGAGCTCTTCAAGAGTAACTGCAGCTCTTTCCTCCACAGCATTTCTGTCCAAGTTTAAAGACTTGTGTTGTTTTAATTTATGTTCAAGCATTATTCCTCAGAAGATTCCATCTACTGAAAGGCTTTTGAGCTGAAGCAGCCATCCACAGCATGGCCAGTGGTCATTTCTAGAGTCTTAAGACTTCATCAACACAGAGGAAGATGGGGTTTTTTTCTCTCCAATTCATGGTAAAACAAACCCAAGCTAGACAGATTTCAGGGACTCTAGATAAATGCACCAAGTTTCATGTGGGGAGGCTGTTCAGTGCTTCTGGGAGCATTAGCTGCTTAAAGATTTACCTCACAGCTTCTAAGGGTACTAATCTGGCTCAGATCTTAGTGCTTTCCTGCTCACCTCCAGCCCCACTGCCAGGCAGTAAGAATCCTGCCACCAGATCATCAAATCCTCCCCAGAGCGTCAAGTGCCAGGGCTTGTCCTTAATCAGGGGCTCAAAAAATGCCTGTGCCCATGACCTCTACCGAGCTGAGCCAAGTGGAGAGAGAAGACACGATGTGCCACGGGCAGGACACCCCAAGGCTGAGAGAGCACGTTCTGGTGGCCGGGAGAGCCTGTCCCCAGGTCTGCTGGAGCAGGATGATCTGGGCAATTCCTGGCTGCTGGCACGGCTTCCTCTGGCACAGCAGAGCCACTGCTGCCATGGCAGCTGCAAGCTGCTGCTCCAAAGGGTGAAAGGGGAGAAGCTGCAGCCATGCAAAACTCCCTGCAGTGAGCATGGACGTTTTTAGCTGCTCCGCGTCACTCCCACAAACCACTTTGGGAACACGTGGTTGTTGCACATCAAGGTAAGGTTCTGGAAATATTAAAAAAAAAAAAAAAAAAAGCACATCACAAGATTTTTGCTCTAAGTCTCTTGGTCTGCAGATCCAGCAGTTCCTCGGTGTCTCAAACGTGTTTTACCAGATTAAGCAAGAGACTTCCCAGAACACCCAGGTGGATTCCTGCATGCCAGCTCCACGATAGGTTTAATTTCTGCATCAGTGAGTAAGGTGATTATCCCTCCAGATGTACTTTACCCTCCCACTGCTTCGGGGATTTCAGGCTTGATCTTACACACCTCTAGCAAAAGCAATTTTATTTAATTTCTTAAATGAACTTGCAGAACAGAAGAAAGTCAAGTTTTTGCTCTGGCAGCTTTCTGGAGCACTGCAACCAATTCTAAATTACAAGGAGGGTCACTTTACTATCCTAGATCCAACTGTGGCTTTAACTACCCTTGCCTGGCTCCAGCCATCTCCTCCCAGCCTCTTCTGAAGCCCAAGGGACTCCCACCACAGATTTGATCTCAGTTCATCACAGGTGACAGAACCCCTCGGGCGCCGATGTCATCTTGACACCACCAAATGCAAGAAGCCAAGCTCCCAACTTCTAGGTAATGAAATATTCATCCCATGTAACAAAGCCCAACAGCATAAACAGGCAAAGCTCCAACGCCTGCCCCAGCTGGGTGTAAATCAAAGGCTGTTAATCTTCCCCAAGTTCTCATTCACTGCTGAATACTAAGCATTAGCCTTTTACAAGCAGAGATCTCCTACAGCAATTGTTGAGCGTGTCTGTTAGCACATGGCACAGCAACAGCTTCTCCACCTACTATTAATAAACTTGATGCTGCTGAGCACCACAACTGTCCAAACAACGTGTCCATCAGCAGCCTCGTTAGCACCGGAGCTGAGACTTCTCGCCGGTGTTTTTCTAGAGCCTTGCTGAAACCATCTTAGAGAGGAGTCAGAAGCACACTGACACGCCAAGTAGCTTTGCTTGGTACGTAAGCAAAGGCACATCCCAAGCAAGCCAACCCATCCAGCGAGATCAGAGGGAATTTGCAAACAATTAAGGAATGGTTTGCACTTGGAATCCCTGCAGACTGGCGCTGGTTCGAGTGCGGCCGCCTCCAACACCCATAGACGGACTCGATTCCAACATCTCCTTTATAGAAGAAAAACATTAAGTACTCTAATCCCTAATCTGGGGATCACTTTAAGGGAATCTCACGCCATCATCGGTGACATGTTCTCTAGTTACTCTCCTACTGCAATTAACTAATGCACTGCCCCCGGTCATTAGATCACTAGCTTGGGGCCAAAAATCAGGTTTGTTTAATATCTAATTGAGCATGTACTGGGTCATGTCCGAGATGTGGCTAAATCTGGGTTAGCACAGAAAAACCTGAGACTGGGGGAAGTTTGCCCTTAAATAGGCAGACAAAGGCTTTTGTTTTGCCAGCTACTCGAGGGCTGTGATTCTGAGAGACAGTCTTGTCAGTGTTTCCTGCAGCCCAAGGACTGCTGCCTCATCATTTCAGCTCCATTTTCCAGAATTTACCATTTCTGAGCTTTTCCAGACTAAACCAAGATAACCAGCAGTGCAACCAGCATGAGACTCCTGGGTGAAGATCAACCTTTATGATTTACCAGCCCCAGCAGCTCCCAGGGCTCCAGCCCACAGGAGGGACCAGCAAGATGCAGATTCACTGTCATTGTGTGCTCAGGAAAGATGGACAAAGCCATCCCGCTGCTGAGCTCCTCCCTCAGGCACGCTCCCCACCCAGAGCCACGGGTGGGAATCCCACATCTTGACATCTGGGTTCTGGAGCAAAGAGTCAGGCCTCTTACTTTAAAAAAATAAATAAATGTAAAGAGCACAATGAAAGTCATTTTGTCCCCATTTTCCTTCATTTTAAGCTGGGAGGAAGGACTTTGCTCATTAGATCAGGCAGCCAGGGGAAAAACCATTCCCACAAAGCCATTTTGTTTCCAGGGGGAAAGAAGAGTTCCTCCCCCCGCTTCAATGACCGAAAGCTGCACTGGCAGAAGCACAGGCAGAACCTGGCAGCCAGCAGCCATGGCAGAACGTTTTATCTCAATGCCACCAGCACAAAACCGGCCACCACCATTTATCTGAACAGCTTCTTCGAGTCAAGCCAAACGTTTCAGAGGCTGAAAGACAAAGCCACCCAGAATCCAGCACAGTGACCGATCCATGGCTACTTCCCCTTGGTTTAGCTGGTTTCCAGGCTAATGCTGCCCAGCAGTGACTGCCACCAGTCAAATCGAGTCAATACTTAACGTTTCCACTCAATTTTTGCTTCCCAGGCAAGGCAGTTGCCATGAAATGAATGGCAGTTGCCATTTCTCTGCAGTCACGTGAACCTAACATTAGGGAGCAAGACTTCAGCTAAGCACCAGTTAGGTTTGTTACCTTTCCAGTATAGAGCAGAAGCTGTTGAAGGCTTTCAGCTTTCCAGAAGGAAAAGACAAAGGCTTGACCAGCAAAGGAAAGAAGGTCTAAGCTGGCTCCAAAGCAGTTAGCACACAAATACTCCTCACAGTATCAGCTTTGGAAAAATCTGCCTTGAGCTGCAGAGCACTGAAGCGTAGAAGAACGCCTGGAAGCACCAAGGGTGCAGCAGCTACCCAGAGACAACCTCAGCCCTGCATCACAGCTTTGCCACGGCGAGGTGGAACACGATGCCTGTGTCCTATCAGGACTGTCAGTGGAGAAACGCTTGGGGAGCCAGGCAAATCCTGTTCCACCGTGCTTTGTACTGCAGTTATTCTAATATGCATTCACGTTTCGCTGGCAGCTCAGGAGGTAAAACAGGGCAGAAAAGCACAAAGCAGAGTCCTAAAGGCCCCAGGCATTGAGCTGTCTGAGGAAAAGCTCCTTCTGGTCAGACTGGAGGCATTTTCCAGTGCCTCTTTCCCTGTACCTGCCTCTGAACAGCCCGGTGTTTGGCTGGGACACCGAGCAGCCAGCTCTGGTCTGAACTAGTCTGACAGTCCTCCTGGCTCTTCTCCGTGTTGGAATTGATCTCCCAACACACCACTCGCCTCTGCCAAGGGAAAAGCAGCACCAACAAGTTCAGCAGTGCTACACATCCAAGGACACGTCTGAGCTCAGGCAAAGCCACCTCCCAAAAAGCAGCTGGTTACTCAAGCACTAGCAGCTGAGACACACAAAAGCTCGGCTTCTTTATTTTTTCCTAAATATGTACCCTCACACACAACTTCTGTGCATGGTTTGCTTGGCATGAAGCTGCTCCAAATGGAAGCTCAAGAGTTCAGTCATAGAGTTGGTGCATTAGGCCCTGCCAGATGTGTCACCATCCATGGAGGTTTCTCCAGATGTCAAGTCATGGCCACCACTCTCCTCCCCAGCCCCTGCTCCATCAGCTGCACCCCGGGCCATGTTTCTCCTTGTACCCTCCAATCCCTAACTACAGGCCTGCAGAGACAGTACAAATATCAGGCTTTGAAAAATCCTGGTCCTTAAGATTGTGACCTTGGGGTCACTCACCAGCCTGGGCACAAAACCCAGGCCCCCCCACAGGCTACTGGGAATCATCAAGTGGTTTTTAGTCCACCTCCCTGATCTTAAGCTTGGCAAGGCTGAGACTGCTTATTCCTACTTGGAAAGCCAAGCTGAGCATGCCCCTGAGCAGCACTAATGCTACTGGGCCAGGCATAAGAAAAGCAGTTCAGTAATACCCATGAAGAAGAGGAAAAGGTATGGTGGAGATCTCCGATTTAAGGAAAATCTTGATTCTATCAGCCACAGAAGCTGAGGAAGAACCAAGTTTTTCATCTCCCCGATCACAAACCAAATCCCAGCTGCAGGAGGCAGAGGGATGCACCACAGTTACGTGGATAACCCTCACTGCTCTTCAAAGTACCGCCCAGAACATCCATGAGAACCACTAAGGGGGTGCCAAAGACATCATCCAGTTGCCAAGAACAGTGTATATGCCCCTAGATGCTGGAGTTCTCAATCCAGGAAACACTTCTGGAGCTGAAGTTCTGTGGTTGTCCCTAAATTGCTGTTCCTGAATATTCCAGCAAGCCCGAGCACACATCATCAGTGTCCAAAGAGTTTATGGCAGAGAACAACTTTGGGATCAGCTGGTGAACACAGCTGGGGCAGATAGGGCTTATCCACTGGCATGATGAAGCTTATTTGTGACTGAAACAATTGGATCTCCTGTGAACCAGCCATCTTTACACACAAGAAGCAGCAAATAAAGGTGGTTGAAAAAAAATTTAATAAATCAAGACAACTCCCACCAATCTTTTTGCACTTTCCTGGTTAGTCATCATCCAACAGATCTACTGGATAAGGCCAAATAATCCAAGGGTTCTTGGAGAGCCCTTGCCCAAGAGTTTTACTGTTTCTATGCCCCCAGGCATAATTCAACTGTGATATTCTCCATCCCAGTCTCAGTATCACTTTTGTTGAGTTCAAGAAGAGCTATTTCCAATCAAATCCACCCTGGCCACTACACTTGGCCAACTAAGAAACCCAGCACGGTCTCGTAAGTCAGTGCCTCTTCCCAAATGGACTAAATAAGAACTCAGAGGAGCTCAAAGAGGAATTTCTAAGAGCTTGAGCTGCTGGAGACTGGCTGGTCAATGTGAGCAGTGTACAGTGTCATGTACAGGGCACACTGCTACCTGCCTGTGGCTTAGGTGCAGATGTGACTCAGGGTTCTGCTACAAGACCCCAAGGCCGAGTCACACAGAGACAACCCCACACTGTGAACAAGGTCAGAAGGACAGGAGCTCCTGACAGCCACCATCCTGTCCTGACCCCAGGGACCTCCAGGAAGGAAGCCCTGCTCATGAGTCAGGCTGTCTCCAATCCCTACCACCAGCGGTCTGGAGGCACCACGAGGCTGGGCAGCATTCAAGACGCCTGCACAAGAGCATCGATGCTGCCATTAGATGCCAACGTCTAATGACTGCAACATCCACCTCGGCACTGGGAATGGTTTCTCCAAAGCCTGCCCCGGCCCCCCTGGGAAGTGCTACTACAGCAGCTCGCACTCCTTGCTCCCCTCCCACCATCACAGATGGCCTGCCCAGCACTCCTCCTGGAGAAGCCTTTCCACACCATCCTTTTGTCTGTCTACCCTGCGAGCAGAAAGCAGCTAATCATCCCTGCTCTGCTCCCTGGGGACTCTCCAGATAGGATGGATTTGTGTTACTACCCCTTTCTCCGAGGGTGAGCCTGCTGTCTGTGTGAAGCCTTGCTACCAGCACTAATAGGCTGGATGTGGGGGATGATAACTTGCTCAGCTGGTGACCATCACGGGAGAAACCCACATACCCCGTGCCAGGGAAGGCCTGCAATTCCCCATCCTCATGCTCCTCCTCCACCCACAATGGCCATTTACTGCACCAAGGTGTGGTTTCTAAAGCTCGGAGCAGCCATCTGCTTTCCAGCATCTCCATCATCCCCCCCTCCACACCCACCACAGTCGGTGGTCCTCACGTACAGCGCAGCCACAGCCCCGCTGCAGAGCTCGGGTCCCCCAGAGTCGAGCAGTCAGGTGCTGCCCTCACAGGGGACAGCTCCTCACCTACACCATGCAGAGGTGCAGTGCAATCATTCTCCCCACACGCTTTTAAAAGGCGACTTATTTCCTGCTAAAGTTATTGCAACCATCTCGATCATTCACCTGCACATCCCCTCAACATAAAGGTCTGTGGGGAGGCACGTGCTCTGCTCCCTGGGCAGCACTGGCCAGGGGCTTGGCAGGGCTCCCACCTCCGGAAAGCCTCCAGCAGCCCCGCTCTCCCCAGCTAATGGATATCGATCCCCAGCCCTGGCGTGGGCTCGGACGGTGAAGCTCTTCCTGAAGCTGAACCAGACAAAAATGCATCTTGCTCCAACCACCAGCACTGTGGGAAGTGAAACCCTAGCAAGCAAGCCCAAGGCCAGTGTCTGACCACTGACCACTCTGGGGACCGGCAGAGAGCTTTCCTGTCCCTCGACACCTGATGGTACCCTCAGATAGCACTGAGGTGACAAGGGACATGACCAAGGTCATGCGGCCAAACCCTGGATCGACGGGCCCAGCCCTGCGCCCTTCCTGGGTGTGGCATCACCTTCTGCTCCCTCTGGTAGGTGAGGGGACCATCTGCTGTGTTTTCAGAGACCCCCACTAAACCTGCCCCTTCTGGGGGGCTGAAGGAACAATCCTGCTCCTGCAGCAGCAGCAACGTAACTGCAGGTAGCAATCGGGGGCACTGTCAGCTAGCCCTTGCAAGAAGGAAGGAGCTAGAAGTTATTATATAAAAATATTATTTTTGAGAAACTATTGCGATCCCAGGCATCACCGGATGAATCAGCAGACAGCAAGAAGCCCAGCACACCGTTTCCATTTTAAAAACACAGCACAGGATCCCAAGCAGACAGGGCTGAGGCTGAACAACCCACCCAGCTGCCCCATGCGAGGCGGCCACCAAAACGCCCCGGTGAGATGAAGCTGCAGGAAAACGGAGCCTCTTTTATGCCCATCATTGCCACGCCAGGCTTTGAAAGGAGAGAAGCATCCAGCATTTCTCAGCAGGGTGCTAGGGAGGGCTAGGTTTGGAGGGCAGGGTGGCTCTGCATCACCTTCGCTAGGCGCAGCCCGCATGCTCTCTGCTACCGCCTGGGTGCATTGCAGCTTGGACCATGGCATATGACATCACTAGGCGTTGCTACGGAAATGAGTGCGAGGTCATCAGCCTCCCGCACAACCGGGGCTGGGGGCTGGGCAGCGCACGGGGGGACGGGGATAACCCTGTGATTCACGGCTGTGACACGGCTGTGACATGCCCGTGGCCGCCGGACCGGCCGTGCCGGAGTTGGGGCAGCGCGGTGCAGAAAGGAAGAACAAAGCTCTGCCTTTTGTTTGCCGGTGAAGGGAGGCGTCAGCGCTCCCGCTGGGGATCGTTTCCTTACGGCCAAACTACCCGGCAGCTGATAAGAGGCGTTAGCCCGGGTTACTGTTTCACCAGGGCCCGTAAGGGCTAGAAGGAAAAAAAATCACATATATGAGCTCTGAACAACGCCTTGGGTTCGAGCACCCAGCCCGGGGAAGCAGGCTAAGAGAAATTCACAGTGCAACACGGCTGTGAGTCCCGGGCATAGCCCTGCCGGCTTTGTCACGGCGGCTGTATTATCCGTAGGAAATGAGCTGTAGGATCTGCTCACACAGCAGGCTTTGCTTTAAAATGAATAGATGCCGCTATCAGAAAATGGTATAAAAGCCACAGTGCAGCAGAGGGACAGCCCGGCTGGTTTAATGTGATAATATCTCGTTCCGATTATCCGTATTTCATTCCTTGATAAGACATCTCCTCCCTCCCCGGGCTCGGGCTGTGACAGTTTTGTCTGTTTGATAAATGCAAGGTTATTGACAAAATGGTGCAATATGGGCAAACAGAGCTGCACCCACGGCAGACTGCGACATTCCCAGATCGGCATTCACTTTTCATCAGCCGGGGAGGACACCCCAGCTCCCAGCAAAGGTTCAGACCTGACTAAGGAGACAAACATAAAGAACAGTTTTCCCCTTTAAAGCACCCCCTCCCTCCCTCCACCCAGTCTAGCCTCTCTGCAATATGACAAATGCAGAATCTTCTGGAATGACTTGATCCTGCCTCCCACGATTGCTTTGTTTGCAAGATCAGATCAGAGATATGTTTTTTTTTCCCTTCTTATATTGTCAAAATGTCAGTATTGAAGGGGAGCGTTCAGTGTCACAAATCAGATCAGCCTGCTATATGCAGAGTCTTTATTTTAAGAGCGTGAAATGAATACAACATGACTCAATTCATAAATCTCCAACCAAGAGCAGTAAAAATAAGAGCTTTGACAGTGAAAGGGCTCCCGATCTTTGGGGTCAGGGGCACACACCAGCCCCGGCGACCACGCGTGGGAAGGGATGCACGGGGAGGCATTTCGGCCGCGGGCAGAGGT